>CM050166.1:185292462-185437462 GCA_027410445.1 Discoglossus pictus | reverse complement strand
ATTGCTCAGGTTGGAATAGGGCCTTTGTTCAACAGCAATTTTCAAGTCTTGCCCCAGATTCTCAGTCGGATTGAGGTCTGGGCTTTGACTAGCCACCCACCAATTAAAGACATTCAAGTTATTGCTTTTAAACCAGTCCAGTGTAGCTTTGTGTTATTAACTCTTCCCCAGTCTCAAGTCTATTACAGGGTGATTCTAGGAAAAACTGGCTTCAGTCTGCGATTGTCACCATTCATTTTGCCCTAAATTCTGACTACTTTCCCAGTTGTTGACCATGAAAACTATTCCCACAACACTAAACTGCCACCTCCATGCTTCACTATGGGGAAGGTGTGCTGAGGGTGAAGAGCAGTCCTGACTTTGTGCAACACTTACGTGTGCTAAGGTCAAAAAGTTAGATATTTATCTTATCAGACAAGAGGAACTTTTTTTCAAGTTTGATGTTCCTTTTGTCAAACTTGAAATGGGATTTGATATTTTATTTTTCAGCAATGATTGACTTCTTACCACTCTTCCATAGAGCCAAGCTTTGTGGGGTGTTTGTGTTGTACCTAGATTTTTGTTCCATTTTAACTACTGACCACTCCAGCTCCTTCAGAGATTTCATTGGCCTCTTTGTTGCTTCTCTGACCAATGCATTTTGGTAGATCGCTTTCTTTAGGCTATATTCTTTCCAGTTTTAATAACGGATTTAATGATGCTTAGTTTATTGATCATATTTTTATATATTTTTCATAACACAACCCCGACTTGTTTTAATAGAACCTTGGTCGTCAATAGGCTGATTATTTATATATGCTCACTAAGAAGCTCCGGGGCCTTCCAGAATCAGGATTATTTTTTTCTGAGATCATGTGACACAATTATATAAAGGTGGACTCCATTCAACTAATTATGTTACTTGTGAAGGCAATTACGTATTTTTCGCCCTATAAGACGCACCGGCAGATAAGACGCACCTTGTTTTTAGAGGAGGAAAACAAGAAAAAAAAAATCTGAATCAAACACAAACACACTTTACACACAGATACACACCTACATTACACACAAATATATATATATATATATATATATATATATATAGATATATATATATATAGATAAACATACATACATATACATACACATACATACATATATACACACACATACACACACATACATACACACACACATACATACACACACACACATACATACACACACACACACATACACATACATATCCATATACTGCAGCATTTGGGAGCCCTTGACCCTCCCTGACCCTCCTGATCCTCCCTGACCCTCCTGATTCTCCCTGACCGTCCTGATCCTCCCTGACCCCCCTGATCCTCACCTTTATAGATACACATACATACATATACATACACACATAAATATACATACACATACATACATATATACACACACATACATGCACACATACACACACATACATATCCATATACTGCAGCATTTGGGAGCATTTGGGAGCCCTTGACCCTCCCTGACCCTCCTGATCCTCCCTGACCGTCCTGATCCTCCCTGACCCCCCTGATCCTCACCTTTCTTCTGATCTCTGCCATCTTGATCTCACCCCAGCGCTTCCTACCAGCACTCCTCGTGTACTGCAGCGTTGCGTGTGTGACGTCACTAGGACGCACCGGCCGACGCAATGCTGGTAGGAAGCGCTGGGGTGAGATCAAGAGGACAGAGGCAGTTTGAAAAGGTATATTCGCCGTATAAGACGCACCAACTTTCCTCCCCCAGTTTTGGGGAAGAAAAAGTGCGTCTTATACGGCGAAAAATACGGTAGTTGCACCAGAGCTTATTCACTACAAAAAGAGTAAAAACGTATGCAATCAAGGCTTTGTGGTGTTTATGTGTAAATCATTTTAAAAAATAATTTAATTCTGACATTATGGACTGTTTTGTGTAGGCATAAATCCAAATGTAATCAATTGAATTAAAGGATGTACAAAACGTGGAAGCATCTGAAGCGATGAATACTCATGCAAGAGCTGTACTAAGCTCAGACAATTCATCATCACAGAGAGAAAGAGGGTGCATGGAGATAGAGAGGGATAGAGGGCATAAAGAGAGAGAGAGAAGGCACACGGAGGGCACACAGAGACAGTACAGAGAGAGACAGCACAGACAATTGAACATAACATACAAAACCATCATTTATGACAGGCAAGTTACTAGTACTATAATACATTTTTTTATTGATTTTTGAGTATGCTTATCACTATAAGTTGTTTTGCAGATTATTATGTTGTTATACACTGTAAGAAACTTGATATTATTTTCTGATCACTGTACAGACCTAACTATAATAGAAATAATAGAAACTTATAATAGAAATTTACATCTTTTGTTCTAGCATTCATCTATTATTTTTTTAATATTGTATTCACATCAATTTGATTTAATAGCAATTTGCTTTATTTACAGAATCACAGCTAATTTCATTTGCCACTGACCCCTTTTCCTGTTCCTGGATCTTAGCCCATTGAGCCACCATAAAGGACAGACTGCTTGGCTCTAGCCACTGGACTGTATCCATTGTATTGTAATTTGTTTGGTTCCATTGTTTGCCAGATAAAGTTAATGTACTCTATTTGAAGTCTGGACCATTAGACATAGACAGCATTATGTGTATTTGGAGGTTGGCTTATTGTTCACAGGTGCCAGACAGGATGCCAGACTATTAAACCCCATGTGGAGTCAATCTCCTGTGTTTGTCTACCACACCTGTTGTGTTGTACCCCCCCCCCATCCCCCTCTGTATCTATTTCTTATAAGTATTGTTGGCTTTCCAAAAATAAGTCAGCAACTTGGTAGTCCTGGTCACTAGCACAGGAAGGTTACTGAGACTCCTGGAAGTGCTGATGGAGAGACCCTGACTGATACAGAAGCCAGATATCAGGTTGCTGGTGCCAAGAATTCCAAAGACCCAACAGTCCTTGTGGGTAGTTATCCTGTAGTCTATAGCAGGTGGCCCCGGGCAGTAATAGCCCCTACCTCTGTATAACTGTCAAAAATCATTCACTTTAATAACCAATATGATATATTCACTCATTGATAAAAAAAAATTGTATATATCTTCATGTTACAACTTATAACTATACAGGGAGTGCAGAATTATTAGGCAAATGAGTATTTTGACCACATTATCCTCTTTATGCATGTTGTCTTACTCCAAGCTGTATAGGCTCGAAAGCCTACTACCAATTAAGCATATTAGGTGATGTGCATCTCTGTAATGAGAAGGGGTGTGGTCTAATGACATAAACACCCTATATCAGGTGTGCATAATTATTAGGCAACTTCCTTTCCTTTGGCAAAATGGGTCAAAAGAAGGACTTGACAGGCTCAGAAAAGTCAAAAATAGTGAGATATCTTGCAGAGGGATGCAGCACTCTTAAAATTGCAAAGCTTCTGAAGCGTGATCATCGAACAATCAAGCGTTTCATTCAAAATAGTCAACAGGGTCGCAAGAAGCGTGTGGAAAAACCAAGGCGCAAAATAACTGCCCATGAACTGAGAAAAGTCAAGCGTGCAGCTGCCACGATGCCACTTGCCACCAGTTTGCCATATTTCAGAGCTGCAACATCACTGGAGTGCCCAAAAGCACAAGGTGTGCAATACTCAGAGACATGGCCAAGGTAAGAAAGGCTGAAAGACGACCACCACTGAACAAGACACACAAGCTGAAATGTCAAGACTGGGCCAAGAAATATCTCAAGACTGATTTTTCTATGGTTTTATGGACTGATGAAATGAGAGTGAATCTTGATGGGCCAGATGGATGGGCCCGTGGCTGGATTGGTAAAGAGCAGAGAGCTCCAGTCCGACTCAGACGCCAGCAAGGTGGAGGTGGAGTACTGGTTTGGGTTGGTATCATCAAAGATGAGCTTGTGGGGCCTTTTAGGGTTGAGGATGGAGTCAAGCTCAACTCCCAGTCCTACTGCCAGTTCCTGGAAGACACCTTCTTCAAGCAGTGGTACAGGAAGAAGTCTGCATCCTTCAAGAAAAACATGATTTTCATGCAGGACAATGCTCCATCACACGCGTCCAAGTACTCCACAGCGTGGCTGGCAAGAAAGGGTATAAACGAAGTAAATCTAATGACATGGCCTCCTTGTTCACCTGATCTGAACCCCATTGAGAACCTGTGGTCCATCATCAAATGTGAGATTTACAAGAAGGGAAAACAGTACACCTCTCTGAACAGTGTCTGGGAAGCTGTGGTTGCTGCTGCACGCAATGTTGATGGTGAACAGATCAAAACACTGACAGAATCCATGGATGGCAGGCTTTTGAGTGTCCTTGCAAAGAAAGGTGGCTATATTGGTCACTGATTTGTTTTTGTTTTGTTTTTGAATGTCAGAAATGTATATTTGTGAATGTTGAGATGTTATATTGGTTTCACTGGTAAAAATAAATAATTGAAATGGGTATTTATTTGTTTTTTGTTAAGTTGCCTAATAATTATGCACAGTAATAGTCACCTGCACACACAGATATCCCCCTAAAATAGCTAAAACTAAAAACAAACTAAAAACTACTTCCAAAAATATTCAGCTTTGATATTAATGAGTTTTTTGGGTTCATTGAGAACATGGTTGTTGTTCAATAATAAAATTAATCCTCAAAAATACAACTTGCCTAATAATTCTGCATTCCCTGTATAAACTATACATATTTTTTCACAAGCTATAATTTATTAGGAGGATATTTTCTGTTTAATACACTCCACTATATATTTATGTATATAATATTTCTAAACACATTGACTCAGAACATTGGTTAAAATAATATATTGCTTTTTCAATTTATAATTTGTAATCATCCCAATATAGTTCAGTAATCTATGAGTAACTACAGGTTACTCTCAGTCTCAATCAGCATTATTTTGACTGTAGAAATTATATAACTGATCATCCCATCAGCAACTAATAACTTGCACACATAACTGTCCGTTTGATCTTTCTCTTCTCCAGTTTCTTCTAAATAGTTGGTTGTCCTTTGCCCTAAATCAAATGTAATCTATAGGTTTAATATGTATGGAATATAAAAACAGAATATACCCAATCCTTACCTGTACTTAAAAGATGTACTTATGTATATCCAGGTTCTGTCTAAGTAATGGGATCTAAACGGTTAACAATGAGATCAGAATATACCTATTAATTACCTGGTATAAAAGGTTGTAGTCCTGTGCACCCAGCTCGCCTCCATAGACGCAGAAACATGAAACGTGCGTCAAAGTAGCTACTCAGCGTCACACGTCTGTGGAGTGACGTGGAGTGAGAAGACTATGTGCACACTCCAGTGTGGAATGAACAGTGGGCACATAGAGAAAGCTAAAACTTCTTCTAGCAGCTCAGAAATGAGAGAATATATGTCTATAGTGCAGATAGGAGGGCTACAATTACAATCTATACTCCATTCTAAATTTGATGTTCTGTAATCCCTGGCAAGGATAGAATACAAGAATATCTCCTTTTAAAGGAGGGGAACCCATTGCATTGAGACTGATTATACACCTCTCTTTATTGGGTTCAGGCTGTGTACATGATGCATTTATATGGTGTGCATTTGTATGATTCCTTTACCTGTACTAAGATTTCTGAGACCCTGAATTTATTAGGGGATTTTAGAATATTTTTTCAGTCTCAAATAGGAATGATTAAACTCTCTATGTGAAAGGACAGTTTCAGTTCCTTTGTCTGAGTGGAATTACTCTTATATAGTGCTTAGTCAAAAGTGAATGTATTATTTTATGGAACCAAAAACCATGCAAGACTCATTTTGTGATACTATTTTATAAGCACATCACTATTTACATTCTAAAAAGACTGAGGTGCTGAATTAATCACATTAACGCTACACCACAAAGTTTGAATAATTGTTGGAATCTACTTTTTAATGTAACCCACACTTGCCAATATTTGTAAATAATCTATTAGCGCAGTTTGTCCGAATGGTCAGTGAAGTGTGAACTCGTATCTCTATAACACTAAAGGGGATATAATACTGTAACCACATCAGTAATCTTTATATCTTTGTGCATGCATAATTTATATAGTTCACTTTCTTATGAGTAAGCTCTTACTATATATAACCACTAATTGTAGAGCTGATCTCAGGAGACTTACTGAACATTATGATGTCTTAAGGCAGGTGTGTCCAAACTTGGTCCTGGAGGGCCGCACACAGGCTTGGATTTGAGGATTTTCTTTCTATGCACAGGTGGTGAGTCAATCGGGATGACTGAAGAAGCAATAGTCTCACCTGCTTGCAGCAAGGATATCCACAAATCCAGGCCTGTGTGTGGCTCAGCAGGACTGAGTTTGGACACCACTGTCTTAAGATATCCTCTATAAAAAACTACCCATAGAAAGCAGTAGGCAGAGATTCTAAAAATTAGCCACAAAAATTGGGATTTAGGAAATACATATAATAAGTCTATATAATAAGATATTACTCTAAGATTTTATGGTCAGACATATTGGACAATTCAAATATCATCTATAGTTGTTATTTGAGGGGGTTCTTTCTGAGTACAAATATTAAATTGTGAGAATATTTCCTACATTACTATTTAGCTCTCAGTATATATATACTGTATATAATTCTTAAAGTTTAGGATATGCATTAGATATTACCAAGTACAGGAATATAATTTATCCATAAAGGATAACTGAGATAATCTGAATTCCGAGATTAGCCTGAATAACTTGGCAGCTAGGATATACATAAAAACGCCCATTACCTCCTCCTGTGCTGTGTGTGAGTGTGTTATTATTATTTTTTTATTATTATTTGGCTTTTTTGGGGGGTCTTTTCGAAATAATTTTGGCCATTAAAATAGTAAACTGCGTGCCTTGCGATCGCCGGCAAAGTGCTCATCATGAGCTCTGCAATGACCGCTTTTGGAGCTCATTGCAGCCTAAGTCCCATGGATCTCGCAATGAGCGCCAAAGGCGCTTATTGCAGGGGTGGACACGCGGGAATTAGTTGGTGCTTATCCCGAGACACGAGTGACTTGGCAAAATTTACGGGCTGTATGACTTAGGACCCGAAGCACGTAGATGGACTGAATGGACAAAAATACGACTTTAACGACAGTATCACCGAAATGGAAAAACATGGAAAAACACACAAATATGCCTCAAATTCACTTACACACTCACACACAGCACAGGGGGAGAGCCAGGGAGCCTGTGAGTGAGGTTGCAAGTTAATTTGAAGCATATATTGCCTTTTTTCACGATTGAAAAACGTAAACACAACGAAAAGGAGGCCGAAGGATGTAAAACGAGGCAGAATGACGTAAATATGAGCCCTAAGCACCAAGACTTAACGCAAACCAGTAACACTTAATACAAGGCAATAACATTCGATTCAAGCCAGTAACACTGAACCCAAGGCAGTAACACTTGCAAGACATGCAATGAGCGTCAAAAGTGATCATCAGGGGGGTCGCAATCAGACCCGAAGGGGATCATTGCAAAGCAGGAAAGGTGCGGCTTGGCAAAAACGGCAAAGAGCGGCAAAGCTTTGCAGGGCTCGCTATGAGCACCTTTGGCGCTCATTGTGGGGTCTGTAAAGTAGACAAGGGAAGAGGCGCGATGAGTGCTGAAGGTGCTCAGAGGGGCCATATCCTCACATTTTGTGGCAAACAGCATTGCGAGGCTACAAATTTTATTGCCGTCATTTTTGACGGGCAAGTCGCTAGTATATATATATTTGTTATCAGGTCCCTCACCCCTTGTGGTGTGCCCAAAGCTATATCCTCTTAGCCTGCCTAGACAGCCAAGGAAATGTAAGTAATGCTGGGGAGACGTAGGAGGACTCAGGAGGCTTTATATAGGGATGTGGGAGAGGGAAACGCCCATAATTCCAGGTACTCACCTGGTCATTTGAAGTCAGGTCCCTTTTGCCTTGTAACCGGATGGTGTTATCAAAACTATGTTTTCTTTTGAGACTTTTGAATGCTTCTCTTACTTCTGTTTTTGGGCCTGGACTATATCTGCTATAACTGTTGCATTCAAATGACCCATATTTTTGATTATGTGTACTGGGTGTGATCCTTGGAGGCAGCTGTAGCGACTCCTATTGTAAATGAATTGGAGTAATAGGAAAATGGGTTTTGGCTTAGTCTTGTGAGAATGAGTCTGATGAAGAGTACCAAAGTGGTGGTGGAGAGCAGTTGCCTCGAAATACTTAGAAGAGAATAATATTGGGGTTTACCCTGTAGTGAATTGTAAAGGGTTTCAAGGTGGTGACTGGGCAGCACTGAGCTTAAGTCAGATATTAGGTGATAGAAATGGGTACAAGGCTAGTTTTTGTGGAATTTATATAAAATAGCAACTTAATTCAGCACAATTTGGACCACATCACAGTAAATATCTCCTAAAAGTATGTTGGAATACTTTTTGAATTTTTGAAATATGTGCATTTTTTACTGAGAAATCAAATCAAATCAAATTTGTGTTTACATGTGTAGTAGACTGCCCACTTGCTTTTGCATTACTGCCGCCAATCTGGTTGCAGGACTGTGTGTCCTATTCAAGTCAATGGTAAGACTGCTTATATTTCCAGTTTGAAGGGAACAGATCTTGCAATTTCTTACAGCTCTGATTTCTGCTCTCTTGTCTCTCTGGAATTTGAACAATGCAGACAAGTGTTCTGCTCCGGAGCTGTCCATGTTAAGAGCAAAAGAAAAAAAATAACCCTTAAAAAATCAACCTGTGCAGCCATGGAATGCTGGACTCAGCTAAACAGGTGAGTTATGGGTTAACTGATCAGAGCAGTTCTGAGCCCATGGAAATAACGCTATCAATCACTGTGATATCCTGTTAGGTAAGGTAACAGGTTAGGCCTAAGAAATCTGAAAAAGGCCATTTTGGTAGTGGCCAAAATGGAGAGAGAAGTGCTTATTTCAATCATATTGCCAATGAGAAATTACACATTATATGTTTAAGAAGGTCCCTATCGATGGGGAGTGTTGCGTATAAGGCCTTTGAGTAATAATTTGACAGGTGGGGCCATCAAGAAAGAAGCTTACAGAAAATTAAACTGGGACAGATGGAACAGGACTCCGGTTAAATATGTCTTAATGGTGTTAGGATTGAGATGAAGTATTGCAGTGAGCAGGAATAATGGGAATGTAATTAGCAATGAGATGGTATGTATAGCAGTAAATATTTGGAGTAACTTCCCACACTCTCTTATATGTGTTTTTGGTGTTATTAGCGGTCCTTCAGTCATCGTTTGGCCAGCTTGGAGAAGGAAAGGCTCTAGACTAAACTTGATGAAAGATAAGCTGGTGGTTTAAGTTTTATCTATCCCAGTGGAGCTGATGAGTATCCCTAGGGGAAGAAGACAAGAGGATGGGTACTGATTTCTTGGACATAGGGGTATATTCATTAATTGTGGGTGAGAGCATGAAGTGTGAGTTCTCTGAGGAGACACATCATACTATGGTCTGAATTTTTAAGTAATGATATAATGTTGCATCACACTTTGTAAATGGATATGAATCTTACAGCCAGATTACTCCACTCTGATCCCCAGGCAGCTTTAAAACTAGAAATATGTGTGTCTAGGTGTAGTATCGCCCCAAAGTGAGAAGGCCAGCGGGATGTTAAGATTTTGTTGCCGCATAGAGCTTTGAAGTAAAACAATAACTTAGTATATGCATATTTTAAGGAATGGGATAAGATAGGCCCTGATGTTGGCTTTGAGATCAGTATGCTCTTTGACTGTCGGATGACATGGGTATGGCTGAGCTATCTGGAAAAGTGGTTGTTGAACATTGCATGAACCAATACAATGATTTGATATTGCTCTGGGAAAAATGTAGACTGGATTGAGCATGGATAGGCTGTAGCCAGGGGCACTGAAGAAGCAACTACTGAGCGACTGTGGATACTACAACTGTGCCATAGGAAATTGTGCAAGATGCAAGATTAGCACACTAGTAAGGAGTGGAGCCAACGTTGACTAGGTGTCATGGACCCCTTTTCTCTGCCTGGGTGCTGGCCCATTGAGCCACCATAAAAGTTTGGCTCCAGCAGTGGATTATCTGCATAAACACCTCCATAGTATTTGTAATCTGTTTTGTCTCATTGTTTGTCAGATAAAGTTAATCACGTCTGATATGTGCCAGAGACGGCAGGATGTGTATTGGCGGTTAAGCCTTTTGCTCTCAGGAAGCTACTGATATCTCTCGTGTTTGTCTGCCTCTCCCTGTCATTGTTATGCTGTATACACCCCTCAAAAAAACAATTAACTTCTGGAGACATATAGAAATTGTGTGTCTCTCCTATTCTTCTGGATGGCTGCAGGGAGGTACTGGGAGACTCTGTGGGATCCTGCTGGGGTAGGTCTGACAGTAACAAGTCTTATCAAGCTCCCTAAGAAGAAGCAGATCTAGAGTCTCTTGGTAGCCTGGAAGTGCTGACTTCTGATGCAAGGACCCAGACCAATACAGAAACCAGATATCAGGGTGCTAGTGCCGAGATTTCAAAGAACCCAACGGTCCTTGTGGGTAGTTAACCTGTAGTCTTTAGCAGGTGGCCCTGGCCTTGTATAGACCCTACTCTCGGATTTTCACACCGGGAAACTAACTCCAGGATGAAACGCAAGAGGGAATCCCCATTGCTAGGCAATGTGAGGTGCCAAGGAAAAATAGGCAAGTCACAGGAAGATGTTTTATTAAACAAATGCTTTATTAAAAGCATTCCTAAAACTTATCTTATGGAAATGTTTGCTGTAATTTCCAACTACTGCTTGCCGCAGTCACTTGTAGCTGTTCTATCGCAGTGTTTTCGGGAAGTGGGAATAGCATAGCTAGGTGCAACTACACTGTGCTAACTATGGCACTCATAGTTGCTATTGCCTGGATTTTCATAGGGCCCTAAGTTATTAAATGTATTCACATTTTATATGGCTGTTCAGAGCTAATTCCTGATTGTAATATGTTAATAATATGAAGCAAACACTACAACTGTATTGTGTAACTTTAATATTTTTTTTTATAGATTTTGGTTGACTACATTTTAATGCAAAAAAAAAAGTGATTGAAGGGAAATATGAGATACCAGTGTATCTTCAATGGACAAATTCAAGTTAACGTTCATTTAATAAATAAAACCACATAAAATATCATATATATAGATTAACAAACTTTCTTAGGGAATCTAGGAGTATGGATTTGATTAATCAAATATAAATAATTTCACAATGAAAAACAGACTATAACTGTACATGACAAGTTACAGATTTATACACATGTACAAATTTATGTAAAATGTATATAACCTGGAAAATGATTGATCAATAAACCCTGATCATTATGTGCGCTAGTCTATCATAATCTCTGAAGTAGATGCAAAATGAACATTGGTGCATATAAAAAAAGAGCCAGAAAGCTAATCACTTTCTAAAATAATGTGTATGATGGAATACAAATATCATTTTATCTCAATTTGTTATAAACATATACATTTTGATAATTATGTTAGTAAGACTAATGGAGTGACCAAACGGGAACAAGTACTTGGAGTAGCCTGGGATAACAAAATTTTGATGAAAACTATTCAGGTGTCAATGAGAACTATAAAATTTAAGACAGATCCAATTCAAACTTGTTCAAAGATGGTATTTAATTCCTTCTATATTAGCTAAAATATTAGCTAAAATAGATTCAAAGAAATACTCAGAAAAATGCTGGTGAGGATGAAATGATAAAAGGCATTCATTCCCACTTGTGGTGCTAATGTACAAAAATCAGATCATTTTGAGCTTTTTGTGCTGATAGAATAGCTGAATTTTCCAAAGTGAATTTAATGTCTTCTCCAGATTTGATGTTGTTCTAAATTTTTCCAGATAAGACCAGCTTTCTCACTAAATTTACTAGAATTCAAATTCTTATCGCAGCTAAAAGATTAAAAGTCCTTAATTCCCTCCTGGGATGATGTCAAAGAACTGGTTAATCCTGATTTTTACATAGAAAAGGAGTTTTGGAATTTCTGTAACGGAATGGGAGTGAACGCTGGTCTAAACTGGAATATGTGGAAACAATATATATTCACAAGCAAGTAATGTGTTTTTTCCAAGATGTACTGATTTATGATTACTTCCATGTTGTATAATTATGCATATTTATCATGTTTTTTTCTCTCCTCCTTTTCTGTATGCACACTATTTGTATATGTGTTTGAATTTTGTATTTGTACATTTTTTTTTTTTTTTAAAAAGATCATACGAAAAAGTGCGAACACAACTTTATAATAGGGTCCTCTACAATATATGGTCAGGAATAAGAATAAGAAAAGCCCCATGATTGTCACTTTTACATAGATTTCGGACTAATGTTGTTGCCACAGCTACTTCAGTGGCTTGAAATGGCCAGCGAGACCAATCTTACCCAAAAGTTGCTGTCCTCTGAGTCAGGATTTTCCTCTCAGTCAGCCAGGGCCTGCACTGGTCAGCAGCCTGCTGATTGGCTCTGTGGGTCAACCTCTATTCAATCAGGGTAGTTTGCCCAGGCTGGGGATTGGTGCGTAGTTCAAGTATAAAATGGTGGGGAAGGGACTCTGAATACTCCTTGGCTTGTGGGCACCACTCTCTCTGAGTCCTGCCTAGCTTATTTGTTAATAAAGTTAGGCCCTTATAATAGCAAAATGTCCAGACCTACAAATAGGGGTATAGCCTGCCTGAAAATGTAGTGCCCTGGGGAGAATAATGAGGTGTTAACCTGGGGAAAGATAGTGTAGGACCTGGGTTGTGTGGGGAGTATGTTGCACTGCTGGCCCAGAGAGGGAATCGTAAACTTGCGAGGTGTGGGGCCACTTGATCTCACATGCCTGGCACTCTTAGTGCCATTCTTAACTTATGCATGGGGCCACATAGTAGTAAGTGGGAGGTCTAGGCTATACGCTAGTCATAAATGACATGCCAATTAGCGGTTAACCACAGACAAAGGATCAAAGTGATAAAAGTTACAAGCATTTGACACCACTTAACCTTGGACAATAAAACCAATAGTAGTATACTATACTTGGTTATCTGTATCTATGTCTCAATTAGAATGCTTAGACAGCTCACACAGTCTATGGGGCTTGACCTAGCTTGGGCACGGGTAAGAACAGGTTAAGCGTGCTTAGAGAAGGTGAACCAGAGCTGGCTAGGGAGGCAAGTAGAGTGCCCCAGTAGCAAGAAATTGTGTCCCAATCTTTATCACCCCCGTCCTTGCCCTTATAAATATTAAATACATCAAATAAACAGAAGCAAAAGTACATTTACATTAGGAATGGTACCCCTTGCAACATTAACATTCCTAACCCAACAAGACCAGATAATAGACAGTGATCATAGTCCTTGAAAGTCTTTTTATATGTCTGTGATAATAGCTGTGATCCGATGATTATCCTGAGTCTGGACACTCTGATCCTTCTGGTAACCCCACTGACAGTCCTATTGGTAACTGGGTTGACAGGTGGGTTGTGACAGAGTCACGCCTAGTTTTACTTGTCTAAGTGAAAACAGCAGTCCCATGGTATATGTCATTATAATAGATTTATTGTGAAATTCCAGCCCTCCTTAGTGTCAAAAAACACATAAAGTTAATTATTTGCAGACAAAAATGCAATATTACAGTGAGATTTATTGTACAGTAACCATTTTTTTCTCTATCCATGGGTATTTTCCACTTAGAAAGACACATATGCTCAAGGGTAGGGGTGACTCATGATTAATTAATAGGTAAAAACATTTTTTTTTACTTTTTTAAAAACATTTTTCAATTATTTATTCTAATCCTGGAAAAAAGGCTTACTATCTTTTAAGAAGAAGAAAAAAAAAATTATGGTGCCTCTCGTACCCGCCTGTAGGAGGAACAAACAACAAACTTAAGAATAATTATGGGGGGGGACAGCTCATTGTATACACTGTCTGTAAAATAGCTTATTTATGCATACAGTACATATAAAGATAGAAAAATCCCCCCGCCAGTTCCTACAGCCATGTCAGTGAGGATGACGTTATCACATATACAGTTGTCAGTGTTGGGAACGCTTAAGATGTTGGACACTCTTTGCAAGCCTCGCAAAGCGAGGCGAGCCGTCGATCACGCAGGATTTAGGCTGCAATGAGCTCTGAAGGCACTCATTGCACTCGCGAGGCGAGCATTTGAGGCACACAAGGCTGTACTGCTCACCTTGTGAAACGAGGCAAGCAGTTGTGGCACGCTTGCTTACCTCGCTAAGCACGCGAGCAGTTGAGGAATGCGGCTGCCAGGGACGCAACTGAGACCGAAGCACGTAACGCTAAAAACACGAAAAACAAACAAAATAATTTAACAAAAATAATAACACACTCACACACAGCACAGGAGGAGGGCCAGGAAGCCTGAGAGTGAGGTTGCAAGCAAATTTGAGCCATATTTGGGTTTTTTAGTCAATACAAAAGCGAGGGGAAAAATGGCGGACGAAAAACGTAAAGATTCTGAAACTAGATGAAAACGAGGCTGAGCAAAGGCACCCACGTTGGACTTTGAAAATAAAACCAACGGCAGTCAGCGCGCGCCACGCAAACATTCAGCAGACACACAGAGGAGAAAACACAGGGAAGGGACAAGGGGGAGATGGTGTAAAGAGACACATGCCATTCCCAAGCACTAAGCTTGCAGGTTAACAAAACCTGCAATGAGCGAACCGTACAGTAGGCGGGAGGAAAGGGGTTCACGATGAGCATCGCGAGCGGGAGAGGCTTGCAATGAGTGCCGAAGGCACTCATTGAGAGCCCCGCGATGACCGCCGAAGGTGATCAGTGCAAAGCAGGAAAGTTGAAGTACCCAGGGGGTTATCTATCCATCATTGCAGATCAAGTACACCCATACATATTGACCGTCCCTGGAGTGGATGGGAACTTCCAGCAGGACAATGCAACGGACAGAATTGTCCAGGAGTGGTTGGAGGAGCACTTCAAAGTATTTCCCTGGCCTCCAAATTGAACCCCATCCAGCACCTGTGGGACCATCTCGATCGCCATGTTCGACGTATGGATCCTCCACCACGAACTCTTCAGCATCTGTCGAATGCACTGCAGTCTGCATGGCTCCAGATATCCTTGCCAACATTTCTGCATCCTTTTGACTCACTATCACTACGTTTAGCTGCTGTCCGTGCTGCACGCAGAGGTTATTCGGAATATTACCTGATGGTCCTAATAATATGACTGGACCATGTATATAATATGCTGATGGAAAATGTGTATAATTACAGAGGTAAAAATTGCCTCTTTTTTTAATAAAATGTGGAGTAGGCTGTTTACTTATATCCATATTTAAAGGATCCCTGTAATCATTTTTTTTTTCTACATGGTATTTTCAATAACTAACTTTGATACAAGGCAACATGATTTTAGAAAGCAAAAATACATTAAAAAATCAAAACTTCAACATTATTAACTTGTGTATGCAGGAACCCATTTTCATTTTACAGATGATTCTGTCTGCTAATTTCTATTGACGGTGTGACCAAGCAAACTAATGATCTTCCTACTGCTCCTATCAAATGCACAAGCAGTTTTAGATGCCACATCTACTATAAGTGTAGTTCCTCAAAAGCATATATTTAAAAAAAAAGCGCTATAGTGGCCCTCTACACACTCTCTCGCACCACCCTCACATTCCTAAACACTATGGGTGACGGGGATTGAACTACATTTCCCATGGTACATCGGTCTGAGCAGACGCCTCTCCTATCCTCACAATGAGGCTGAGCTAGTCTCTGGGCTGCCTCTTCCCTTTATCTGACCATGTGGTCACCTAATGCATATTCATGAGGTCCTCTTTCTGTTGTGGCTGTGCTGAGAGCCGCTTCGCCCACCTCCTCTACAGCCCCCGCTATTCATGGAGCTGGAGGGGGCTGTCTGTGTGAAGAGAGCAGGAGAAGCAGATCATCAACATCTTCTCCATGATGGTGCAGCCCAGAGCCATGTAGTATCAGATTGTGTATCCCCAGGAGATCATGTACCCTCCTCATGCACCAGCATTCATATACATCACCAGGCTGAGACCCATATGTGCTCTTAAGGTGGATTAGCTCACATACTGTTTATTTCAATTCTCACATACATTATACATTTAAAAGAGTATTTTTTTTGTTAACAACAAAAAATGAAGGAAAAAAAAAACATTTTGGGAAAAAAACTGTGTCACTGTGTTCTAGAATTTAAAATGTTCTTATTTTGATGGGCTGCACTGTAAGAAGGTAAAACATACAACCTGTATTACCGTTTATATGTAAGTTTGCTGCAGTGAAAACTGCCATTTTGGTTTCTGATGATGAACATCCTGAATTGGGTAAAGCCTTTGCAGGTGTAGAGGATGCTTCTATCTACACAGTGGACACTGGCAGCTACACTTGCCAGTGCTTTCATTAGATATAACAGAAAGCTTATTAGTTTACAAGGGCACACACTCCTTAGACAATAAGTGAAGAAAAGTGGAACCCGCAGCAAAGACATTTTCATGTAGAATTAAAATATTTAAAGGAACTGTTTTTTATTTAATAATTCATGAGGGATTAACAAAAGAACAAGGCCTGTACGTCAAAAATACATACAAAACATACAAAGATATATATATAACATACAGACATATTGGAGATAACATATTGTATCAATATTACTAACATAAATAAAACTATTCTGCTATAAGCGAGGTATATATGGTTATTCTAGTGTATTTGATCCCATATTAACCATTTAGCAATGGAATATTTCCCTCTCAAATTAAGACCAGTAGGCCCCTTTTCCATTTCTCTATCTAGGAGTCTTTATAGTTCCAAACAGGCATTCGATCAGACTTCCATACTTTTACCAGGCATTTTAAAATTAGTAATATATGGGATATGAAAAGTCTAACCGATACTGGAATTAGATCTGGTATCATATGCAAGAGACATATTTCTGGATTAAGAGGGATAAATATTTCTGTTATATCTGTGATTTTAGTCAGGGAATGCTTCCAGAAGTTTTGGACTAGTGGACAATGCCACCACTGATGGAACTGGGAACCACTCTCCCCACATCCCCTCCAGCATAAATCTGTATTTTTTTAGTTATATTTCTTCAGGGTGGTGGGAACAATGTACCATCTGGATTAATTTAACATATGAACACATTGATGTTCTCTTAACCATTTTACAGGCTTTATGCCATTCTTCTGTCGAAAATGTCTCTACATGTCGCTCTGTTTATTTTATTTGCTTTCTGAAAACATTTTCTAGTTTAGTTATTCAAGAGTACATATAGAAAAGATTGACCACAGAGCAGTGGGGAAGCTAGTGCATGGAGGTTTCTGGTATAAAAAACAGGGCAATAGGCTGCACATCGGCTCTTACAGGCAGAGGCTGCACTTTGCCTCTTACAGACACAGACACAGGCTGCAGATTGGCACTTACAGACACAGGCTGCGTGTTGGATCTTACAGGCACAGGATACACATTGGCTCTTACAGACACAGACTGCACATTGGCGTTTACAGGCAAAGGATGAACATTGGCTCTTACAGACACAGACTGCGCATTGGCTCTGACAGGCACAGGATTAACTTTGGCTCTTACAGACACAAACTGCACATTGGCTCTTAGAGGCACAGGCTGCACATTGGCTCTTACAGGCACAGATGAACATTATTATTATTATTAATAATCTTTATTTGTATCACAGGATGCAATTTTGCACTTACAGACACAGGATGCACATTGGCACTTACAGACACAGGATTCACATTTGGCACTTATAGACACAAGCTGCAGATTGGCACTTACAGGCACAGAATGCAGATGGCTTGTATAAAAATGCAGGCCCAAATGAAAAAAAAAATGGAACCCCATTAAGGGAGTTAAATATTAAATTAATTAAAGCTGATAGAGAAAATAAAAAGAACCCTAGTACATCAAATATGGAACAGATCAAGAATATTCAAAAGCAGATCCGGACCATAGAGCAATTGAAAATAGATAACTCTAGATGGGCGCTCCAGAAACGTCTACATCATTTTGGTAATAAAGCAACAAAATTCCTGGCAAGTAAATATAGAATTAATACCACTCATAAAATAATTGAGCAAATCCGATACAAAGGAGAAATTACTTCTAATCCAAATAAAATAGCAGAAGTATTTGCGGCATACTATTCCGACTTATACAATTTGGCTGAGAGAGAAGATAATAAACCAAAAGAAATTGAAATTCAAAATTTCTTGGATAAAATACACTTGCCAAGAATTTCCTTGGAAAAACTGGAAGCTTTGAATGAACCTATATCTGAAAAATAAATTCTAGAGGTAATTTCTAAATTAAAGATCGCTTGCGCACCAGGGGCCTCATTCTATTAGCGGCCGCAGCCGTTGCGGGGCCGCAAGGACCGGCCGCAAGCTATTCTGCTATTCTATTCCTTTACGGCCGGGGATTCCGGCAGGCTTGCGGCCGGTGCCTTGCTATCTCTTGCGGCCGCTCGCGCCGGAGGAAAGCCTTTGATCTAAAACGGCCGCAAGAGATTTGCAATTCAATTGCTCCGGGAAACCTCTCTGCAAGGCTAAAAACGAGCCGCAGCTTACTTGCAGGAAAGAGGTCTCGCTAGCACCAATTAAGCACATAAAATAGCTCAAATAAAGCCATCCTGCACTTTGAGAAGACTATAAAGGGATTTTAGGTGTTAGAAAAAATAGCACATAATTATCCTGTACTCAAATCCGTAAAATATTTTATTTTTAATATCCGTAAAATATCCATGTAAAAAGTCCAGAGTTCTTGGAGCACCTCAGACACACCCACGCCGCAGCCGGAAAATAAACAGTTAATTTGAACTCGGGTTTGGGCAGATGTGCAAGCTTGAGAGTGGGTTTCTTTTAATCCTCATGTCCCCCAATATGATCCCTAGCATTTACAGAGCTGTACAGTGCAGGCTTGAATTTATTTTTGCGTTTTTATATTTCACAGCTTACGGCCGGTTCAAAGATATGCGGCCGGCCGTAAGATGAGATCCTTGCGGGGCCGTATAATAGAATCGCGAGTTAACTGAACCCTCGCAAGGAATCGCAGCCTTACGGCCGATTTACGGCCGATAATAGAATGAGGCCCCAGGACCGGATGGATATACTAATTCTTATTATAAGATATATAAAAAAGAAATTTTAGCCGACTTAACTAGTTCATTTAATAAAATTAAAAAGACGGGTATCACCCCAAAAGAAATGCTTCAGACATACATTACAACTATCCCTAAAAAAAAGAAAGAATGTATAGAGTGTAAAGATTTCCGTCCAATCTCTCTTATTAATACTAATATTAAAATATATGCCAAAATTCTTGCAAACAGATTGAATATGGTAATTCAGACCCTGGTAGATAAAGATCAAAATGACTTTATAATAAATAGACAAGGGATGGACAATGTTAAAAGACTAGTTAATCTTGTTTCTTACGCAAAAATGAATAAGAGATCAACGGTATTTATTTCCCTGGATGCAGAAAAGGCCTTCGACAAAGTAGGATGGGACTATATGAACCATGTCCTAGCCAAGTTCGGTCTAGGCGAATTTGGTTCTAGGGCTATTAAGGCTCTTTATCGGGTCCCTTCCGCCTCTGTCGTGGGCCTTGGGTATAAGTCGAAGGCATTTAACATCTCTAATGGAACTAGTCAGGGTTGTCCCCTGTCTCCCCTTATCTTTGCTCTCATAATGGAACCATTGGCAATTTCCATTAAAGAAAACAAAGACATCCAGGGTATAAGAGTGGGTGACACAGAACATAAAATAACAATGTTTGCAGATGATGTCGTCCTCACTCTCGAAGATCCGGTTAGATCTATTGAAAATCTCCAACAAACTATAAGTGAATTTAGTAAGATCTCCTATTATAAATTAAATATAACTAAATCAGAAGCATTTATGATAAATCAAAAATCAGAAGAAGATAGATATTTAAAGACCCATTTTTCATACACATGGCAAAAGAATATAAAACATATGGGCATAGAAATATATTCAGAGTTCAAACAAATGATAGAGCAACATTTTAAGCTGACTTTGTCAAATTTGAAAGCCTCCCTAGAAAGATGGAGAAATTTATATGACTCATGGTCAGGAGGAATTATAGCAGCCAAAAGTTCTTAGTCCAAAAATAACATATTAAATGAGAAGTATACACTATAATTTTTCAACAGGTGACATAAAATGTTTCAAAAGATTCTTGATAAGTTTATTCATCAAGGTAAAAAAATGAGAATCAAATCAATAAATTTAATTAATAAATTTCAAAAAGGGGGTATTTTTCAAGATGCAATATTTTTAGCTCATATAATTAGATGGAGTGACCAAAAGGAATCCAGGCACTGGTTCCAAATTGAAAACGAAATGATGGTTAAAAAAATGGTACAAAGTATAATTTTACAACAACAAAAAAAATATCGACCTCCATTAAATTAGAATCTATGGGAGAAGCACTAAGAAATAACTTTAAATATTGGGATAAACTAAATTTAAAATATACCTTAATTCCTTTTCCAAGTCCAATAACCCTACTGGATAATATGGCTTGGGAGTTGGATATTCCTCTATTGGCAATTTTAGCTAAAAATGGGGCGGTATACCTTAGAGATCTCTTTCAAAATGGTTATTTTAGGTCCTTTAAAGATTTAGAGATTAAATATAAACTACATAACTCTTTGTGGCTTGAATATTTCCAAATGTGCGAACAGTTGAAGTCTGGGGATTATTATAGAAAATAGAAGAAATCTGACCGATTGTGAAAAATTAATACTAGAAAAAGACAAATCCCACTTAATGGCTAAGTGTCATAATATAATTAAAAAAAGCAGACCCTTATTAAAACATCTAGTCATAAAATGTGGGAAAAAGAGGTGAGTAAAGAATGGCCTATAGAGACATGGGCTTCCGCTTTTTGTATTACAGATACATTTTTGCAAAATGCATCCCATAAAGAAACTTATTTTAAAATCATAAATAGGTGGTACTATGTACCGAATAGAGTTTCTCAGATCAATAAAAACAATGAAGCCAAATTCTGCTGGCGTAACTGTGGACAAAAAGGAACACATATTCATATGTGGTGGGAATGTCCAATACTACAAAACTGGTGGACAGAATGCTTTTCTCAAATAAAAATAACTTTTGGGATAGATCTTCCCTTTAAGATAGAAATACCAATATTTTATATTTTTCCAAAGGAAGTCATGTTGGAATCTAAAGCTCTTTTAATTCAGATCTTCATGGCAGCAAAAACTCTATTGCTTCATACTGGAAACAAGAAAAAGTTCCCAAGTGTTCCGAAATTTTGACAAAAATGAATAAAACGAGATTACTAGAAAGAAACATAGAGGAATTCGGGATTTCCCGTCTTCCGATAAAAAAGTGGACAATATGGGATAAGAAGTATGATTGATGGGGGTCACTCTCTTTCTGGGGTTCGTAATTATAGATAATTCTCCCCTCTGCCCAACCCTATTTTCCTTCAGCACTTTCCGGCCCGTTAATTTTCTGTTACTTGCTTCTTCTTCTTTTTTTGGGGGGGGGGGATTGGACTTAACTATCATTTCTGGATCCTAGTATTCTAAGTCCCAAATGAATAGCCTCAAGTTTTGCTAGATTAACAACAGTAAGAGGATCTTCAAAAGGTCTTAAAGGAGTAAAATATTTAAATGTAATGCTCAATTGGGAATAATGAATAATGTTGGCTATAAATGGATCTTCGACTTGGTCGAGAAATAAATGGTCTTTATTAGCTACTAGTAAAGATAATTAATGATAACTTTATCACCCATTTTAAATATGAATTTGTGGTTAAGCGATACTTAATACTTATTGGAACCGTATTGTATAATCAAGTAACACAAGTGAATTATGATTGTATTTAACTACTGTTAATTTTTGTATTGTCTGAAAACTTTCAATAAAAAAAATAAAAAGGATGCAGATAGCTCTTACAGGCACAGAATGGAGATTGGTATTTACAGACACAGGAGGCAGATTTGCACCGACAGGCACAGGCTGCACATTGGCTCTCATAGGCACAGGGTGCAGATTGGCACTTACAGACACATGATTCACATTGGCACTTGCAGGTACAGGATGCAGATGGCTCTTACAGGCACAGAATGCATATTGGGGGGCCAATGCAGGCCATGTCAGTGATGGCACTGGGCTCACCAACCAACTCAAACTTACATTCTGAAGGTGATAGACTTCTTTGAACAGATGCATTTTTAGTGAGGTTTTAAATGTCTTGAGGCAGGAGCAAAGTCTGGCAGAACGAGACAAAGAGTTCCATAGAGTAGGGCAGCATTAGAAAAGTCCTGAAGGCGGGAGGGAGAGGAGGTGATAAAAAAGGAGGAAAGAAAAAGGTTGTTAGGAGAATGGAAAGGGAGGGTGGGGGAGTATTTTGAGACAAGAGCAGAGATATAAGGGGGTGCACTTTTATTGAGGGCTTTGTAAGTTAAGGTCATGATTTATACTGAACATTGAGTATGGTAGATGAGTCTAGCAGAGGTGTTCATTATGGATTGAAGTGGGGACAAATGGGCGATGGGGAGGCCAGCAAGGAGCAAGTTGCAGTAGTCAAGGCAAGATATGATGAGAGTATATATTTGAATTTTAGTTGTGTCTTGTGTAAGATAGTGATATATGAAAGCCTAATAATGAATAATGAGTTTATTTATTGTTCTGCTCTTAGTTAAACCTTTCCCAGGTTAGTATATCCACATGCACAATAAGTTATTTAAACTCCTCAAGATGGCATCAAAATAGTTGCTAAGGCTACAGTGACAAGTGAACACCAATTACGCACATGTTGGTTGCTTCAACATTAAATTAATGCCAGATATGTACATTATTGATCAGTAGCCCTTAATCCTTATATGCATTAGTTTGTCATAATCTCTGAAGTAGATGCAAAATGATCCTTGGTGCAAATAAAAAATCAGAGTGTGAGCACAATGTATTGAACCTCACAATAGGGTGCTCTACAATTTAAATAGTATAGAAAATAGAAAAATAACCATCTCAAGGAACAAAAATGTACCCCAAACATATGTGAAATGTAAAACCTTATTTGTTTTACAGAAGTTTTTAGTTAGTGAAGACCTTGCTTTTGGATAGAAGTTCACTAACTAAAAACATCTGTAAAAAATATGCTCTGTGCTTATATAGAGCCGTATTCAATTGGCCAAATCACAATTGAATGAGGTCCTTATTACCGGGTACAAGGATATACTAAGTGTAAGTGACAAACATTAGATTTCAAGAGAAGCACACCTTTCCAAACTAGTAATATTCCATACATGAGGTTACTAGGTGTATTTAAATGAATTTGTATAGACAATGCCAGATAAAAATATGTGTAGATACAGCCAGAGCACTGGATATCTTGTAAAATATATTTTTCCTCCTATAATAACCTATATATAGGTATTAAGATATGCTGAAAAGCAGAGGCATATGATTTATTTTCAATAATCTATAATTATATAACATGAACACATATAGGGTCTTTATCTTATTTGTCTCTCTTATTCTCATTCCAGAATACTCATCATATTTATCATTGTAAGAATTTCCTATAATCTGACAGCTACCACTGACTGTAGTATTAGTGTGTGCGAGTGTTTTTCCTCTATTACAGCAATTACAGAAGCCTGCCATTAGTCTGATATACGTTCCTCCAACAAACACAATATAGTGTAAAAGTACTGTATTTACGCGAATCTAATGCATACCTTTTTCGTGAAAAATGTTGGGGTTAAAACATTGAATCTAGTGTGCCATTGATAACATTGGTTTACCGGTAGGGTATGATGAGGGGAGTAATGAAGAAGACAAATAGTGCTGATATTGTTAATGACCAGAATGTTAATTGCTGGTATGTTGCCATTACTCTTACTGTAAATGCTGATACTGTATGTCGTTATTACTCTTAATTACTGGTATATTATAAATGTTGTAATTACTGTTAATTACTTGTATGTTGTAACACTATACGTATGATGCAATATGATCATATTGTTATATAGTAGTGTAATTTTTTATAAAACTACCATAAGTTGGTAACATAAACTCACCGTTCGGTTCTTCTTGTACAAATGACAAATGCGCATTACATTCGCCAGCAAAAACATTTTTTTGATTCATCGGTTCCAAATTTGGAGTGCGCATTAGATTTGATGAGGTATAATGATACCAATGTCATCAATATTCTGTCTAATTTGTAAGCATCAGGAGACCTGACAAGCGCGTTTTCCATATGAGGCTTCTACAGAGGCCAAATGGGTCATGGAGGTCCGCTCCTTAAATAGTAGATAATAGGTTAAGCTTAACCCTTTGATTGCAGGTGTAGAAGTATAAGCAGGATCAATCTCCTCTTAAATATTTTATTTATAAATAAAAATTGTCAAAAATGTGAGTGAAAGCATATTAAATTCATGTGGCATAGTGACCAAAAACCAAAAGTCATACAAAATATATGTAAATAGTGATAAGCATAATTATGCAAAGTGAATTTAATGTAATAAGCTAAAAATTATAAATAATATACATATGAAAAGAAAATATTTGCTTATTTAGTGACTATTCTATATGAACAATCCAAAATATATATATACTAGTGACTTGTCCGTCAAAAATGACGGGGGAAATTTTTTTGAAGACATGGCAATGCTGTTTGACACACAATGTAAAGATTTTTCTACTCTGAGGACCTTCGGCGCTCATTGCGAGCCTCTCCTCTTGTTTACTTTTGCTCCTCTGAGTGCCTTTGGCGCTCATCACAAAGAAAGATATATATGTTTATTTTTGTAAATAATAATTAATTAATCAGTTACTTAATAAATGAATATACTTTACCTATTTGTAATTGATATATCCAGCAATGAATAGCCTGAAGAGCTAAGTATCTCTTTTACTTACATAGTGTAACCAATGTACCGCGAGCGCAAACCATTGGTTTAGTTGTGTAAAGTGACATTTTAGATTCGTAATGTTATTATTTGCAAGTTAGTGTTGTGGAATGGCGGTGTTTGCCTATGTGCTATGCGGCTTGCAAGCATTTTCTGTGCTTCCTGTGTATTTTTGTACCTCGTATGTCCCCGGTAAAAGTCGTACCTGCCTGTTGCTGTTTTGCGCATTACAGGGTCGTGTAGCCTCGTTTTCATTTTTTACGGACGACATTTTTTTTTCTCACTTAGACGATTTTCAAGTTCCGAACCTTCTTAAATTTGACTTTAATTAGCGTGCAACCTCACAGGCAGATGTCGT
Organism: Discoglossus pictus; assembly: GCA_027410445.1. NCBI lineage: Eukaryota > Metazoa > Chordata > Amphibia > Anura > Alytidae > Discoglossus > Discoglossus pictus. The sequence goes on along the minus strand of CM050166.1, from coordinate 185,412,123 downwards.
GGCTGTCCCCCCATGCTGTGTGTGATTTATTTTATTTTTTTATGTTTGTATTTTGTAATGTTTATGTTGTTTTTGGATGTACGCGTTTTGGCCGTTAACTTCGTATTTTTTCTACCTTGTATATTTTTTTTATAAGTTCCATGGGTCGTAATTAAAAGTTGTACGTCCTTGTCAGTGCTTTCTGCGCTTCGGAGATGTGTAGCCTCGTTTTCATTTTTTTTGGCCACCATTTTTTTCTCGCTTAGCTGATTTTCAAGTTGCGAAACTCCTTAAATTCAACTTTTGCATCTACCTCACCCCTAGACGTCCTGACTGTCCCCCCATGCATATTGAGTAATGTGATCCACTTAAGTTAAAAAAGTCTCATCAGACCAGAGCACCTTCCACCATATATTTTGGGAGTCTCACACATGCCTTTTCGCAAACTCAAATCAAAACGTGCTATTTTGTTTTTTGCTGAAAGTACTGGCTTTCTTCTGGCCACTCTGCCATAAAGCCCAACTCTATGGAGCGTACGGCTTATTGTCGTCCTATGTACAGACACTCCAGTCTCTGCTGTGGAACTCTGCAGCTCCTCCAGAGTTACCTTAGGTCTCTGTGCTGCCTCTCTGATTAATGCCCTCCTTGCCTGGTCCGTGAGTTTTGGTGGGCGTCCGTCTCTTTGTAGGTTTGCTGTTGTGCCATGTTCTTTCCATTTGGTTATGATAGATTTGATGGTGCTCCAGGGGATCATTAAAGATTTGGATATTTTTTTATAACCTAACAATGACTTGTACTTTTCAACAACATTGTCCCTTACTTGCTTGGAGAGTTCCTTGGTCTTCATGGCAGTGTTTGGTTAGTGGTGCCTCTTTCTTAGGTGTTGCAGCCTCCGGGGCCTTTCAAAAAAGGTGTGTATATATAATGACAGATCATGTGACACATAGATTGCACACAGGTGGACATAATTTCAATAATTATGTGACTTCTCAAGGTAATTGGTTGCACCAGGCCTTTTTTGGGCTTCATAACAAAGGGGGTGAATACATACGCACATGCCAATTTTCTGTTTTCTATTTCTAAAAAATAGTTTTATGTATATATTTTTCTCATTTCACTTCACCAACTTAGACTATTGTGTTCTGATCCATCACATAAAATTCAGATTAACAAAACATTGAACTTAAGGCTGTAATGTAACAAAATAGGTAAAAAGTCAAGGGGTGAATACTTTTGCAAGGCACTGTACCTGTCAGTCTCTTAGGTTTCATATTTGGTTGGGGTCTAATCTTTCTATGTATCGATTCCCTCACGTAATGGGCTCTAAACCTGGTGATCTGTGAATAGGTTCACTGCTTAATTCCTCGTCTGTCATGGAGGAATCATGATCTGTTGATTAAACCAATGGACCTGATTCAAAGCAGGGCTGGAAATTTCTTGTTTTATTCCTCTTATTTGACCAGTCAAATACTTTGCCTGCCTGAAAAGTCCCTGATGTCCCTCTTAAATGTAGCGATGATCTCTCGCTATTTCCGATCTAGATCTAACTTTATCCTTTTGTAGGTATTTTTGAATTCATCAATAGATTTAAACACCTTTTAGTTTTTTTGTTTAGATCTAGTATTTCTTTATTTAATTTAGAGATAATACCTGATTCATAATTGGATAGTATGGCTAATAGTCATAGCCTGTTCCCATATGTCTTTATATTGCTCCAGATGAAAAGTAAAACAGGAAAAAACGTATTCTAAGACATTGTGGTATTATGTGTTTAGCGAGATATCTGTTGAACGTGATTTTATCCCAGGAGGAGCTAAAATGTTTTCTTAAGAGTATTTCCAAATTCTTAAGGCCTTTATCCCAATTATAGTTACCAGCTTGAAAGCCCAAATGGTATTTTATATACTACATACGTATCGGCAAATTATTGGCCTACCTATTTGATTGACTAGTTATTTCTGGTTTAGTACTTCTATTTGTATAAATAAACTTCTGAAATATATTTTCTCTTACAATCGTGAGTCTTCAGCCGTCATATATCTTTTTAGAATTCGGAGATAATACAATATATTTTCTTTGAATTATTTTTTAATATTGGACACCTTACTTTTTGTAGGTGTAATGTGACTTTTAAGGAACACTGTACTCCCTATCTTGAAAGGAACTTTTTAATGGCATCTGCATTTGCCATTTATTGTCAAATTCTAGCTTTCCTTATAGCTTCTCAAAACACAAGTACATTATATAAAGAAAGGATTGCACTATTACAATGAAATTTATTTGCACTGTAACAATTTATTGTTTTTTTCAATTATCTATTTTATTTCTGCAAAACTGTTTACTGTCTTTTAAGAAAAAAAAAAGAATTAGGGCCCAATTAAATTGTCAAAATCGCAATTACTGAAGCCTGTAATGTAGCCCGCAAAAGTTACTGTTATTTATTTGGCCTCTTCTAGCTTACAGGCTCAAAATTTCTGCGGTTGTCAAAATCGTAACTCCGAGCCATCAAAGCCTTTGATCTTTCAAGCCCGTAAATGTTACAATCGCTAAAATCACAAATCGCTATTAAATTGGTACAATTCCCCAAGCCCGCAGATGCCTTCAAACCCGTAAATGGCAAATGTAGAGAGGACTAAAGAGGACTTGCAAGGGGCATAAACACCTGTTCTTAACACTATAAAAGCCAATAAAAACACAAAACTGGACTTTAAAATATGGGGACATATTAGAATTAATTGCACAACAGTCTCAAACTCGCAAATCTGCAATAAAAAAGTTTTTTTTTACTATTATTTTTTTCATGTTATATCAATCTCGGGAATCAAGGAGTTAATACATCAGGCCACCCACATTGATTATAACAGTTTCTTCATTCATTTTTAAATCACTAGATTGCAAGCCTGATCTTATATCGGACGTCTAAACACTAATTGATTGGCGTTTAAACGCCATGTTTTACTGACGTCAAGATGACAGTCTCATTTACTATTGGCTGTTTCTAAATCGTTACGGGTTTGCTTAATTTATCATGATCATGCCCTGAAATGCTACGTACGGTTACATGGTTTACGGATTTGGCTTTCGGCCATGTACTTGCAGGCTTGTTCAATTCAATCCCTCTGTAACTGTTGCAATTGTCAAGCCCGCAGTTGCCGTCATACCGGCTGTAAAACTGCAACAGTTACAGAGCGATTTAAATGGAATTGGAATTTAATGAGGCTCTTAGAGTGCTTCTCCTATCCACCCATAAGAGGAGCAGGCACAAACCTTAAGCTTACTAGAGCTAACTGAGGAAAATGTGTAGGTGAGGTTACTTTATACATTTATATTTAGTGCTTGTACTTGTGTTTTACTTTATGCATAGTAAGTTGGAATAGAATCTTTTTTTTAAATTTTGGTGTCATATCAATGTCAGAAATCAATGAGTTAACACATATCAGGCCACCTACATGGACTTAAACAGTATCACCGTTCATTTTGTATATTTTGTACATTGCCAAATTGAGTCTGATCGCGTATGGGAACGTCTAAACGCTAATTGATTGACATGTAACCTCCATGTTTTACTGATGACAGTTTCATTTACTATTGGCTGTTTCTGAATCAGTAGTTACAGCCTTGCTTAATTGATCATGCTCACGCTCTGAAATTATACCTATGATTGCATGGTTTACGGTTTCAGCTTTCGTCCATAAATTATGGGCTTGTTTAATTGAATCTCTCTGCAATTGTAGCAAATTTCAAGCCCGCAGACATACGGTCTGTATAACGTAATCTGCAATTGAATAAGGCCCTTGGAGTAGAATGTTCTAAGCCCTAGCCAGACATCCCCGGCTTGCACACACCTGGAGGATCCTCTCCGGTTTTGGGGTACAATCTAAGACAATTCTGAAGCTTGTGGAACACCTGAAGGATCATCTACTCTTTTGGGGTACAATCTAATCAAATTCTGTAGCTTGCGGCACACATTGAGGATCCTTTACTAATTGCTTGCCAGGCCTCTCCAGTTCTGGGGTACAATCTGGAAAAATTGTGCAGCTAATTATGAGCCAGATCTCTCCTGTCCTGGGGTACAATCTAAGACAATTCTAAGAGCCTTCCAACCACTTATCCCTTGAGTATAATGCGCTGTGAGTCCTGGGAAAGTGTATTGAAGTGGGAATGCATTTTTGGTACAAAGTAGAGGTTTGATAGATACCACAAGAACCATTTGGATACCTGGGATTCCATCAGTAGCATTGGAGACCAAACAGGCTTCCGTGGCTGAAATATGTTGGGATGTACTGATTTTTGTAATTCATTTTCTGACACAAGAGCACAACATACATTAAATCTTCCTTCTGAAGATAATTTATAGTATTCCGATGATTCCGTCTGATACAGTGGTAAAAAAATAATATGATGCTGTGGACAGTAATAACTTTACAGGCTAGATTTCTAAAGAACGTTATATGATTACGCAAAGTATACTGAAAAGTTGTTTATGTTTTGCAGACCACAGAATACTGCAGAGACTTTAAGAAATAGATGCAGGATAAGAACATTTGTAATACTGCAAAGAAACCTGCTGAATAATTTGAGTTAGACCAACAATTTAATTTGTTCCAATCATCTTTTTGTAAAGTATATATAATAATATTTCAAATTCCTTCCATGTAGTTCTCTACCAAAACATGTATGAGGTGGAGTTGAGCCCTCACCAGTCCCTGCACTCAGCATTCAGTGGCCCCACCCTCACATTCCTAAACACTATGGGTGACGGGGATTGAACTACATTTCCCATGGTACATCGGTCTGAGCAGACGCCTCTCCTATCCTCACAATGAGGCTGAGCTAGTCTCTGGGCTGCCTCTTCCCTTTATCTGACCATGTGGTCACCTAATGCATATTCATGAGGTCCTCTTTCTGTTGTGGCTGTGCTGAGAGCCGCTTCGCCCACCTCCTCTACAGCCCCCGCTATTCATGGAGCTGGAGGGGGCTGTCTGTGTGAAGAGAGCAGGAGAAGCAGATCATCAACATCTTCTCCATGATGGTGCAGCCCAGAGCCATGTAGTATCAGATTGTGTATCCCCAGGAGATCATGTATCCTCCTCATGCACCAGCATTCATATACATCACCAGGTTGAGACCCATATGTGCTCTTAAGGTGGATTAGCTCAGATACTGTTTAGTTCAATTCTCACATTTTATATTCAGTTAGAAGAGTAATTTTGTTCAAAAAAATTAAACAGTCATGGGTCACTGTATTCTTGAACTTAAAATGTACTATTTTGGCAATCTGCCCAATAAAGGTAAAGGCCTCCATTACCTGTTATATACAAGTTTGCTGCAGTGAAATCTACCATTTTAGTTTCAGATGAGCCAAATATTGAGATTGGAGGAGACTGTAGGTAGAGAGGATGCTTCTATCTGCACAATGGAAAACTGGCAGCTACACTTGCCAGTGCTTTCATTAGACATAATGGAAAGCTCATTAGTTTATAAGGGTGCACACTCCTGAGACAGTAAGTAAAGGAAATTGATTGTTTTTTTATGTAGAAATTAAATATTTAAATTATGTGTTTGCTTGCTGAAAACATGTTGGCTGACTACATTTTAATGCAAATATAAAAAAAGGCAGGGAATGTGAAAAAACAGTATATCTTAAATGGAGAAATTAAAGTTAACATTCATTTAATAAATAAAACCACACTAAATATCATATAAATAGATTAACAAACTTTCTTAGTGAATCTAGGAGTATGGATCAGATTAATCAAATATAAATAATTTCACAATGAAAAACAAACTACAACTGTACCTGCATGTATAAAATATATGTGGGGTTCCCTGGTGGTCCAGTGGTTAGGATTTGGTGCTTTCACCACTGCGACCTGGGTTTGATTCCAGTCAGGGAACCAAGAGATCACACCATACTGAAGCCCAGCAGGGTTGGGCCTGGTCAGTACTTGGATGGGAGACCACCTAGGAATACCAGAAGCTGTATTCTGTGGCCCACTGGAGAAGAAACTGTCAACCCACTCCAGTATCTCTGCATGAAAGCTAAGTGGATCAGCATGACCATGGACATAAACATGTGCATGGTGTGTTACGGTCCAATAGGTCACAGATAGTGGTAAAAACCATAACAAAATAATATATATATATATGTAAAGGGTATATATATATATATATATATATATATATATATATATAATATGAAGGCCTAATAATAAATAAACAGTTGAGTTTATTCAGTTGTCATTGTTCTGCTCCTAGCTAAAACATTGACCATTGCATTGTAAACTAAGGGATTTCCAAGACACCTTCTCCCATTAACCTTCCTTACCCCTTTCAAATAACACACTTTACTATGGTTATGTAACAGGCCACAGCATTTGTTATATATACCAACATAAAACAGTAGTGCTTGCCCACCCCCGTAACTATATGAAACCTCCTAGAGCCCCTATGCCCCGAGCATATTTAACATAACTTATATGCCATGTGGGCCAGCACTACCGCCACCAGAGCCCACCTTCTGACTGAGAAGCGAGCACCCCATCACCGGAGCAATGGCCTGCTCAATAACATTAAACCTAAATTAAACACCTTAAGACCCAATACATTAAAATATATCACATTCTTGAGGAAAAAAGGTAACACTCTCAGGACCTTCCAACTCCCTACGAAAATGGCCATGGTCTATTATTGTCCTTTTTTCAAAATTTCTCTAGTATGGAGCATGGTATTTCTAAACGCCAGTTAAGTATCTGAACCATTTCCTAACAAATTACCCTAGCCTCCAAATATAACTTTGAACCAGAGTATAAAGGCAGCACTCATTATGAACCGGATATAGGAAGACTGAGGTTCCTCTAGCCAGCTAGTCAATTTTTGATCTTCTAAGATTGATAAATAAGTAATCCTGAAAATTGTCCACCTTCAAATCTCCCTAAACAGATTCCGACTTACTCACGTATTCAGAAATTCTAAATGCGGTAAAAAATGCTAAGGAAGAAGCAACCCTAAATAATATTGTCTCAAAAACGGAACTACAAACTCACATGAGATAGGTCTTCTTGAATTGTTCTGAACCATCCCTCTCTTCAGACCCTTGATAGCTTGCCTAAGAACAAAAATCTTTGTAAAATACTAACAATTTAAACCAGGTGGCTTAAGCTGCCATCTTTTGCACTGCGATAAAAGGGAATAGGGCTTTTTCCTTGCAATAGATAATAAAATATACCAGTGCCTCAAGGTGAAAGACCAGGATCAGATCATCCTACAACAATCCAGCCCCAAAAGCCTTCCATTCTTACCATATATTACCTCCAAGATGATGAAGCCAATAAAGCCTGAATCAGATGACTCAATTCAGCACACAGTAACCTGGCATGAGAAGTTGTATGCTGGCATGAAAAGCTGCCTCCCAAAATTTCTGCCACTGTGAACGAGAGGGTAGCACGACCCCAGCGCGCTCACCAACAGCACGCCGTCACCATCGCGCCAACAAACACGCACGCCGACAACTGCATGGCAGAGAAGAGAGCCTGACAACCCCACACTCTGCCCTGCTCTCTCTTCTCCCTCCACTGTCATTTGCCACTTTATGACTCTACCCTCCTCGCTTCTCTTGTCCCCTCTCTATCCTCTCTCAGTCTCTGTCTCATATATAAGTTGGTTCCTTAGAGGAGCCAGGCAACCTCTGGCTGCAGTCACACTCATCTGCTGTAGTCATACTCACTACTGATGCACCCTGGATCGGCCGTCGGCGTGCTCCTTTTCGGTGCGCGTTTATCGGCTCTCTGGTGACCAAGCTGTTGGTGAACGCACTGCGTTCGGGGTGCTGAACGAGAGAGAGCACCCGCAATTACTTTTTGATACCCAGGATAGTGTTTAGCTCTGAATAACATGTTACATTACAGATAGGTAAAGAATAATTGCTGTTAACAGTCCCAACACCGGGGTTGAGTTGGCATTCAATGTATTAATAGCTATAACAACCCCTACGTTATCACAACGAAACAATACAAGCTAATCCATAAGAATATCTCTCCAGATCAACAAAACAACTATGATGGGAAACAATTGTACAAATGGTAGGTTCTTCACCAATACCACATTCCACCACTCATGTCAGCACACATCGGACCACAATCTGTGCCTGGATTAATGAGCGACCAATAAATGATTCAAGAAATGACCTCCAAACTTGTATATCTTCTTACATAGCTGTCAAGACTCTAATAAAATGGTGAGGAAGTTCTCCAATTTTTCATCCAGCAATCTACACTTGAATCAATGAAAATTCCTAAAACAATATATGATGTTCCAGGGCCTTCTGATTTTTCTTCATCCAAAGGAATTACAAAGACTTTCACTGTTTGTTTAAAACCCAACAACCTATGACAGTCCAGAGAATGAGGTGAACCAACAAACAGAAAATCATCCAAATAATGAACCATGGATGATAACCCAACATATTGCTGGAATAAAGCAACCCAGAATATGATCACACTCAGGAAGTACTCTAAAAGCTGATTTTATGTCTATTTTAGCGAGCAAGGACAATACTGTTCATGTTTTCTTTAGGCACAACCGCAAAGGAGAAACCCTGAACCAAGAAAAAAGGGGTTCTGCTGGAAAGGGGAGAGCCATCCGGCCCATCAAGAGTTACTTGTAGAGTTTTTCTTGAATAATGTGTGGAAACTCACAAGCTAAGTGAGATAAGTTTAGTAAACGCTGTGAAGGAGCCCTAACCACATGTATATATGGCATCATAAAACCAAAATTGGTATCTTGGTGTCTTCCCCTTTAGTTGCAGCAGAGAGCTCTCCTGAGGTAGCCCATAAACGCTTAAAGTGTGAGCACAAGAATAAGTAAAAGCCCCATCTTTGTCAATTCTATACAACAGAATTGCACTATTACATTAAGATTTATTTGTACAGTAACGTTTTTTTTCTGTATACATGGCTATTTCCAAATTAATTAAGTCAGATATGCTCAAGGATAGGGTGGCTCATAATAAAGTTGTTGCTTATAACTATTTAATAGGTAAAACATTTATTTTTTAATATTAAAAAACAAAATTTCAGTTATTTATTATAGTTCTGCAAAACAACTTACTGTCTTTTAAGAAGAAGGAAAAATAATGATGTTGCTTCTCGTACCCACCCGTAGGAGGAGCAGGCACCAAACACGATTGCTGAAGCTAACTGAGGAAAGAAAGTGTGTCAGTGAGCATTATTTTATACATTTATATCTAGTGCTGGTTTGTGTGTTACTATGTGCATAGTGAGTTGGAAAAGAGTGAATAATGAGCAAGTCATTAGAGCAGGATGTGAAGGTTTTTATATACCTATAGTACATGTAAACTTTACTTTCTCCAGAGGGTATGACCATGCAGACTGATGATCTTTCTATTATTATTATCGAATGGTGGTTTCAACCTTTATTTGGCTGAGGAATCTAAAAGAAATATTGAGAAATCGAGGATCAGCAACCCTTCACATGAACTTAAATGGTCATATTCAGAGGCATTATACATGAATAGTATGATAATATTATGGTTGATTTATAGTCATTTTTGGTTTAAAGCATTTAATTAAGCAACAAAACATCTATGTATGGGTTTAAAATAACCTTAAAATTGTGAGAATCACGTTGGGGATGTTTTTTGAAATGTCATTATGGGGCCACTGTGATAAAAATGTGTCTATTTGGCTTTTTGAATAACTAAAGATTATAATAAGCAAAATGTTCCGTAAACCAGAAAAATAAACACAACATTTACATCTTTAACTTACGTGCAATTATTCTTTATTGTGGGGTGTCGTGCTTTTGACCTGATTCTGTCTGCTGCCAGTAGTTTTTCCAAGACAATTGTCCAGGCAATGTTATAATCCAGTCTAAGGGCCTCATTCTATTATCGGCCGTAAAACAGCCGCAAGGCTGCGATTCCTTGCGGGGGTTCCGTTACCTAGCAATTCAAATATATGGCCCCGCGAGGATCTCCCCTTACGGCCGGCCGTATATCTTGCAACCGGCCGTAAGCTCAGAAAACTTAAAACGCAAAAATAAATTCAAGCCTGCACTGTACAGCTCTGTAAATGCTAGGGATCATATTGGGGGACATGAGGATTAATAGTAACCCCCTCTCAAGCTTGCACATCAGCCCAAACCCAAGTTTACATTAACTGTTTATTTTCCGGCTGCGGCGTGGGCGGGTCTGAAGTGCTCCAAGCCCTATGGACTTTTTACATGGATATTTGACGTATATTAAAAAATATATATTTTACGGATTTGAGTGTAGGGGAATGTTGTGCTATGAATGCTAACACCGAAAATCACTTTATAGTCTCCTCAGAGTGCAGGATGGCTTTATTTTGGCTTTATAATGTGCTTAATTGGTGCTAGCGGGACCTTTTTCCTGCAAGTAAGCTGCGGCTCGTTTTTAGCCTTGCAGAGAGGGTTCCCGGAGCAATAGAATAGCAACCAGGATAGCAAGGGATAGCAAGGCGCCGGCCGCAAGCCTGCCGGAGTCCCCGGCCGGAGGGGAATAGAATACCCGAATAGCTTGTGGCCGGTCCTTGCGGCCCCGCATCTCCTACGGCCGATAATAGAATGAGGCCCTAAGAGACTGTGTGGTTGGTGCACACATCATGACATCAATACTAGTGCAAAAGGAGAGAAAATACATGCATATTTGGCATTCATGTCATCATATTAGCAAAAACTTTATTTTTTAAGCTTAAATAAATAAAATAAAGTAAAAGGGGTCAGATTAGTATGATAATGTTCCTGAAAGAATTAATATTATAATACAAACTATAAAAATGTACTTTATTGATAAAATCCACTCAAGTATCAACACATTGATAATATCTATAGGGTACAAATCTGTTGAAAATTTGCCTTATATACAGTTTTTTTACAGTAGGGAATCATGCATCAGAATCGGTAAATTTTTTTAGATATTTAACGTAAAACTGAGAGGTAAATACGGACCTCATAATCTTTGTAAAACAAAGTAATTAAGACAAAGTACATCATAACATGTATTAATATTATTGTTAATATATCTCACATTAGCTTTAAATGCTTTCACTTAATATGTACTTTTTGATTTTACTAATAGAACTATGATGTAATGATGCAAATGTTGCTGTTTGTCTTAATAAAAATAAAGTACAAAAAAAAATGACATTGCTAAGTTTTATCATGTTAATATGACTGACTACATGAGTGCCAAATATGCATGTCTTTTCTCTCCTTTTTCATTAGTACTTTCCCAGTAGGCTGTGTCCCTGTAAATGAATGGGCTTTCCATTTGTCTTGCTGAAAATACTTACAGTTGTAGATGCCAAATTCACATAGAACCTTCTTATGGAACCTTACCACAGTAAGTCGATCAAAATGGTAGGTTGCATAACAAAACAGCTGTACAATATAGGTGATAATAAATTGGTGTCTGTATTATTTTGTATTACATTTATCCTATTTGCTAGTGCAGCTCATGGAAACAGCATTTGTTACTTAAACGCAGTGGCAACTGTGATAATCCACCTTTAGTGAGGCTGTGACCCTGTTAGGGGTGGGGTCTGGAGCCCAATGCTAGTGCATGGAAGGAATACATGATCTGATTGGCATAGAGAATCATTTGTTTATTCACCACAAATTATGCAGTCGCTGGATTTGATATAATTATTCAAATAATTTACCGTCCACTGCAGATTGTGTGCCCTGGATCCTCTCTGGGGTACCAGCATTCATCTTCAAATTCCTTCATCTCGCATTAGCTTACTTAAGGTGGATTAGTACATATACTGATCAGTGGTTAAAGGACTAGGGTTCCCTGGTGGTCCAGTGGTTAGGATTTGGTGCTTTCAACACTGCGACCTGGGCTTGATTCCAGGGAACCAAGAGGTCACATCGCCCTGAAGCTAAGCAGGGTTGGGCCTGATCAGTACTTGGATGGGAGACCACCTAGGAACACCAGAAGCTTTATGCTGTGGCCCACTGGAGAAGGAACTGGCAACTCACTCCAGTATCTCTACCATGAATATCAAATGGATCAGCATGACCATGGACATTAGGATGTCCTGGTGTGTTACGGTCCATGAGGTCACGGAGAGTTGGATAAAAATGTAAAGGAACATCACTCCACTTATTTTAAAACTTTAAGTCTGACTCAGGCAATGAAAAAGTCATATATCTACTCTTAACTGTGAAAAAAAAATGTGGATCCCTATGCAGGACCCTAGTGATATCCGTTATTGATTGATGGAATTTATGTGTGAGAGAGGGACATTTACATTTCTGGGGAACTATTGTTGCAGTGAATGATGCAAGGGGTCTGCTTCTGGTATAGTGCGAGTGAATGAACATTGTGTCTATTTCAATCTTAGCAGTTATCTTTACAAGGGTTCTCTGTTTCCTCGGTCACCTCTCTCCACTGATAACCAAAACACACCCTCATGATTCAGCTTAGGAAGTGATGCAACAAACACATAATGGGATACTGTACTTGTAAGAGTCTTCAAAAATTTAGATTTTCCCTTAAAATGCTCTTTTAATGTTACAAACTGAAGCATCTTTTTGTATATTGAATCAATCTTGACATTAGTGCACAATAATTCCACGGCTGCATATACCTGGATAATGGTCCTTTCTGCTTAGTACTTAGCTAAGATTGCCACCAGGATTATGATAAAAGAATGGACCTTTCCTGTTTTCTGCCCACCAGCTTTGGTGGTCAATGGCCAATAGGTGGCGTGGCCAAGATTTTCTTCAATTTCCTAGGTTAGTGTTCGATTTTGCGACCAGGGATTAGGGTTAGGGGAATGACAGATGATACGTTTTACACTAACAAGAGAATGAAGAAAATCTTGGCCACACCACCTAGTGGCCACTGTCTGTCACTGCTGGTAGGCAGAAAACAGGAATGATCTGAATGTTCATAAAGATAAATAATTTTATCAGGACGTTATTTGAATTCTATATGATTCATCCATTATTTTTTACCATGGTACACAAACATCCAATATGCTGCATTTTGATATAAATATACTAGTGTGTAAATAGTGTTTTTGTAAAATACTACAGTTTAAAATAATTTAGATAACTTACATTCTAACAATTCAATAAGTCTGTGTAAATACTCACTGTGTGCCAAATGCATGTTGATCAGTGAGAAATAATTTCTAGTTCTGTGGATTGATTCTGTGTTGTGTCAGGCTGAAAGAGTTTGCATAGTTTATTTGTTTGTTTTCTGCCAGTTGGTTTTGAGAAGGAATGCCCCTGAAAATCTAAGCTAAACTAGCATAACATATATAATTCAGTCTCTGCAGCAGAGCATCATGGGCTTTGTAGTCTGTTTTCTCTTCCCTTGAATGGCGCAACTGCGGGATCTCTGTACTGTGCTGCTACTGGCTGGAAGGTTAGTATAAAGTTAGAAAACATACTTCAATGCAATGGCAGGTACACTGTGCCTATGTAAGCAGCTCTGGGGGTGTGGAAAACATTTTTTTTTTTTTAATAAAATAAATCTGTATGTATAATAATAACAATAATAATAATAATATGTTAGTAGAATAAACCATTGCAATGTGTGTTTCTGATATAAGTAGTATGGGTTAGATTAGAAAAAGTTAAAAGCAGAGAACTTCCATATACCTTTAAAGGCATATCTACATTTCCTGGATTATGAATGCATCTGATAGAGGAGAATCAGTAGTGTATAAAAAATGTTTGCATAAAGAAATACCAAAAGAAACATTATTAAAATTGCCATAAAGTTTGCTAAATCTTTTGAGTTTGCAAGCAGTTGCTTTGGTTAGTTAACACTCCTATACATGCCTGATACAATTAACATAAAATTCTTAATTCTTGTGGCCAATCACAGGCAGCTAATACATTTTAATACATTGTAAATATCAGTAATGGCAGTTTGTGCAGAACGGAATTGTGGTATATGTAGTCCCCCTGTGGAAGGAATCAGGAGGAGCTGTAGATCTCTGCATTGAGCTGCTGCTGGCTTGAAGGTTAGCAAAGAGTTAAAATCCATACCCAAATGCAGTGTGTCTATTGGTAGGTACATTATAGATTAGAAAAAAATAAAACAGGGAAACTTAGATATGCCTTTAAGTAAACCAAAGTTTTATTTATCCACCTTAAGTAAAAACATGGGAAAGTAACTATGAAAGAGGCTGGGTGGAGTTTGAAACTGAATGCTGAGTGAGCAACAATAGTGCCAATCCACCTTAAGTGAACAAATAGGAGAGTGGCTGTGAAAGAGGCAGGGCGGGGTTTGAATGCTGGTTCATGAGAGAGAAGGATACAGGAACTGCTGGGGATACAGAATCTGATACAACGCTGGAGCTCCCTGCTTGGAGAGTCTCCAGTAGAATGCTCAGAATTCCTCCATAGAGAGCTGGAAGGTTTGGGGTGTTCTGGGCGTTCTGCGCCTCCCATGTCAAGATCCATGGAACAGGCAGGGCTATCTCCAGCAAGGCTAACAGATGAGAAAAAGCGCCAGCTCCCTAATGTGAGCTCAGCCCCGGCCACTCTCCTGCTGCCGCCAGCTGTTAATGGGTGTGCAGGGGGATACATCTCCATATCCAGTGGCAATACGAGCTCCAAGCTGCAGCAAAGAAGGAAACCTAGGCTCAAAAGGAATGCATCTGCCAACCCATTATTTGCAGTTTCTGCTGCCACCGCCCCCTCTTCATCGCCTCTGCCTGCTGGCCCCTCTGCCACCGCCGCCTCCTCTTCATCATCCTCATCATCCACCTTAGGGCCTGGTACTCGCAGCCTGGACAGGAAAACCCTGCAGAAGTACAAACAGTGGGTGCAGCTTCAGCCGCAGGACAGAGAATGGGTTCGATCGGAGCTGCGCAGGGGCTGTGTGCATGTGTACGAGCGACATGCTTCCCCGTGTCTCAGGCCGGTTCTCTGCACACTGGATACCAAAGCCAGTGAGGTGGCTGCACGTCTGCTCCGGCCGGGCGGTGGGGCATCTGGGGTGATGAGGGTGCTGGGCCAAGCCCCGGATACAACCACTATATCTAACGAGCAGAAGTTGGAGGTTGAGTGTTTCCCTGGAGATTCTTGGGTGGGGACTCCCCAAAAAAATGGCTGTAACCGTCAGAAGCACTCTGATTTGGGCTGCCCAGGCAGTAGGATAATAGAGCTAGCCCGGGAGTGCTGGCAACCCGGGGAATTGAATGGCCTCCCGCAGCCTGGGGAAGAAGCTCCTCACCCAGTGTCAGACTCTGAAAGCTTGAGCCCCACGGTGTGCCAAGGGCTGGAGCTCTTTCACTGTGGCGCTCCCACCTCTTCATCATCCTCTTCCTTGGAAGAGCTGTCCAGTGAGCAACCACCTTCACCCTTTCAACGTGCCCGGGATGTAGTTGTGTGTGCCCGACCATTGCAGGCCCATAAACCGGATCAGAGGGGGTGTCCTGGCTCCTTGTATGTGCAACTACATGGGGAAAGCAGCCGTAGATTGGAGCCACACGAGAAGCCACTACACATCCAGAATGACTACCTCTTCCAGCTGGGCTTCAGGGACCTATGCAGGGTGCAGGAAGAGGGCATGGAGCCTGAAATTGGGTGTCTCATTCGCTTCTATGCAGGTAGGCAGCACCATAAAGTAGGATACAAGACATCACCTGACTTGTGATCTAAGCTGCACCTGATAGTCTGTATATAATGATACAAAGTCAGATATGGATGTTAACAGAAATATTATATGCAGTAGTGCTTTTTAGGCAGACGTGTATTTATTTCTGTGCAGTTGATGAACCTTGTACTAGAGTGGTTTGAGTAGATGGCCGTATAGTGTGGCCAGACCTCTTTGCACACAGATCATTGGTGGATCCTGTAGGACATGTCAGGGTGGCATGATTCATACATTAGTGTCAGAGCGGGAGGCTTGCATAGTATGTCAGTGGCAGAGCAGGGGGGCGTGCCTGCTGTACTAGAGCAGAGCTTGCATTGGTCTCTGTTTGGCAAGTAGTGTTGGCTCTGGGCCTGTTGACAGTCTATATCTATGGTGGGGAGATTGGCAGCAGCTTCTAGTAGTGATTCATATCTCCATGGCAGAAGTGGTGGGCATAAAGAGACAATAGCTGGGTGACATGTTATAAACTGATCTTGGTGTGGAGGTGGGCATGAACAGGCCATAGAATGGGTGACATGTTATAAACTGATCTTGGTGTGGAGGTGGGCATGAACAGGCCATAGAATGGGTGACATGTTAGAAACCGATCTTGGTGTGGAGGTGGGCATGAACAGGCCATAAAATGGGTGACATGTTATAAACTGATCTTGGTGTGGAGGTGGGCATGAACAGGCCATAAAATGGGTGACATGTTATAAACTGATCTTGGTGTGGAGGTGGGCATGAACAGGCCATAAAATGGGTGACATGTTATAAACCGATCTTTGTGTGGAGGTGGGCATGAACAGGCCACAGAATGGGTGACGTGTAAAAACCCGATCGTGGCGTGGAGGTGGGCATGAACAGGCCATGGAATGAGTGACGTGTTATAAACCGATCTTGCTGTGGAGGTGGGCATGAACAGGCCATGGAATGAGTGACATGTTATAAACCGATCTTGGCGTGGAGGTGGGCATGAACAGGCCATGGAATGAGTGACATGTTATAAACCGATCTTGGCATGGAGGTGGGCATGAACAGGCCATGGAATGGGTGACGTGTTAAAAACCGATCTTGGCGTGGAGGTGGGCATGAACAGGCCATGAAATGGGGACGTGTTATAAACCGATCTTGGCGTGGAGGTGGGCATGAACAGGCCATGGAATGGGTGACATGTTTTAAACTGATCTTGGTGTGGTCGTGGTTTTGTTCCCTCGCTGACAGTACTCAGTTTACTTTGCAACTCTCCAATATGGTGTGAATAAGGCAGAGCATTTACTACTGTAAGCGTATAACATTTGGCCGAATAGTGTCAGCTGCATCTGCCCTTCCTTGCTTTTATATTAAGGTGCTTTATTAGAGTTCAGGAGGGAACCATTTTTCAGACATAACACTAGAAGAAGAGGTCATGGTGTTAAGTTGAGGAGCAAGAAAGTAATTTGTGGATCTACTACTTTTACAGAAAATGGTTAATATCTGAATAAACCATCCAGCAAAAGTGAAAATATAGTAAGAAAACTCAATATGGGCTTTTTTTGGGGGGGGGAGAATAGAAAATATGCAGAAAAGATATTAGTTTGGATCTACATTTACCTGGTTGGTGTATGTCATGAAAGGTATTTACCTTAATGTTACCACAACATTAATAAAAGATGTGTGTATTATTAAATGAAGTTCAGTGTGCCTCAGCCCCCTTGGTGATTCATTAACACTGGCAGGCGTGTAGCACAAATTCCTGTGAATGTGTTTGACAAGCTGCTTGGGAATGTACACTTCGTGGACTGACAAAAGTAGTTGTTTTGTGGTATTTAGAGCCATGGACTAATGGTGGAGTAGCTGACTCTGTGTGGGGCCTGGCAAGGGTGTAGCTGGCATACTTTGTGCACCATTCCAAGGTAGTAACTGGCATGGGATAGTCAGATTGAAAGTGAAGGAGCAGCTGGCAAACCACACAAATAAAGATTTTGGTTAATACAGAGTTCTGTTACTGTAATTTTATGTGAGAAAATGTATGTAAACACTGTGGGGGGGAACGTACCTATAAAGATTTAATTAAGTGTATCAAACGTGATAAATATGCTAATTACGTGTTGATTGTTATGTTTAAAGAGCCAACAGAGCAGTATGTAAGGATACTTTCTATATGGAAATGGAATAACCGAGACTTTAATCTTAATAACAAAAAAAAAACAACAACATGGAAGCTGGACAGTACATAAGAAAGTATACCATGATTTTGCATTGGTTGAGTATATATTAGTAAATTGGTTGCAATGTAAGAAGGTAAAACGAACATGTAATGATTAGGCCTAATCATGTATACACGGTGCATGGCATGATTACCAGCCAATGTGCTTTATGTAGTGCCAGGGAATGAGTGGAGGAATCGCTGGCATGTACCAGTGAGGCAGACGGCACAATTTTGTATTTAGCATGAATCTATTTTTTTTTTTTTTTGCACTGGTCTTCAAATACAATCTGCCATGTAAATAAAATATGGATGTACAATATACTGTTGCCTAGTGCCTGGCTGTATCACACCTCCTCAGATCAAGGAGACCCACTGTTACGCCGCAGGATGCTGCTTACACACATTATGGAAGAATGGCAGAGGGGGACGTAGCTGTTTTGATATACTTACCATATACAATCACAATGTTATCTTTTTTTTTTCAGCTTTCCTTTCATTTTAAGACTTAGTTGTGGCCTTGATGCCAAAGCATTGATAACCTTTAAAATAAAATGGACATGATACCTTCTTTAAGTAAGAAGTAAGGTGGTCACCTTTCTGGAAGACACTATGAAGTAGCTTCATTAGGTATTATTTACAGAAGAAACTGGATGGTATGTCAGCTGGAGACTTGTAAACATTTCCTTCATATGGGACCTTGGAAGGCTGCTTTTAGATAGTTAATCTTGTTGTATTGTCTTTGGCTTCATTATGTTGCCTGTACAATTCCACTTACATTCCTCTTGGATTCTTTATGTGATTATATCTGTTGTATGAACAAGGTTTAGAAATGAATGATCTAACTACATGGACGTAGGCTAATTATGTGTATACTATCAACATGTCCTGCTTGGCTGGTGGACGGACATGATTTGTCCCCAGTGGTATTTATTAGATCATATACCAGTCTATGAACAATAAAAGGAAGGGGCAAAGAAATGATGGAATAAGATAACTTTTACAGCGACAAATGTTTTAGTGACAGGCAATATAGATATCATCTACACATTCAGAGCAGCTACACAAGTTTGCTCATGAAATATTATGTTTCCTCTGAAATATGCAGTGCCTTCAATCTGTATTCATTATAGTTCACTTATGGGAGGAACAAATGTATATAATTCATGTGACTCGACAAAGCGTTTTTTTTTGTTTTTAAATCTTTTTGTCTACTAAATATATAATTATTCCTTACTGTGGGCAGCCATTTCAAACTGATTGTTGGTTTTACCATCTAGGAACATTATCTCATCATACGCTGTGATCATGCAAAGTAGAAAGTAGCAGTACAATATATATCACTGAGCAACAAGGCTTTTGCTTTTTATGACTGTGATTTCCTGCAATGGGCACACTCTTATGGAAACATGGCATGTGAGTCCTTAAGTTTTGCAGAAGATGCCTATTAAGATATTCAGCCTTCAGATAACTTGTTTTCATACCAATATTCCTATGTAGTGTTTAAGGCCTACTGTTTTAATGAATGTTTGTACATTTGATGCAACATTTACTGGACCACTGTGTTCATCTTGTTTTGTAAGAGCTTTTAAACAGCTAAACCTGATAATGGGTTATACATTTACTGTGGGATTCTATTTTTTTATTTATTTTTTGTCTTGCCTGCTACTGCCTGGTTTATTCTCAGGTGGATGTATCCTAGATAACTAATTAGCTTTTTTTTTTTTAGTCCCACTGAGAGGACTGACAGTTGTAGCTACCACAATTCCATTGCCCAGGCAGAACATGAGGAAGTTGATCTACTGAAAAATGCTAGATTCCATATCCCAGAGTCTGTCTGAAACCAGTCAGGTTAGTTAGTTAGGAGCCAGGTTATTGATTATATATAGAAATATATGCATACTGCCTAAAGAAAGGAGCCAGCAGAACATTTTAGGAACCCTGGTGGTTCTATCTGGTTTTATGTGCGCTGCTGTTCAGCAAAATAACTATTCTCTCCTCCGAAGTGGCGCAACTCGACGGGGCGAGCACCTGCATGCGGTGGCTTACAAACAGCGGTGCACATAAAACAGGATAGGACCACCCTGGCTCCCATGCCATAGCAGCAAAGTTGCATAATATATTAGAGGGGGATGTTCCTTGTTTTACATTCTAAAAATATTACATATTTCCAAGTGTAGTTCTTCCAAACAGTACCCTATAAAAGTAAGATCACAGACCTTTTAAGAGTGGGATTTTAAACATTTTAGCATGTACAGTGAACCCTCGACCCTCGTGCATCCGACATTGGCAGGTTTTTATTCCCTTCTATAATAACGCAAGATCTGGCCAGGGAGCCCTGCGCTGAGGTGCAGAGGGGGACGCAAAACCCAACTCCCTTGCCTCAAGAGGACGCTTGGGCCCTAGAAGACGGGCAAATGCAGAGTTTCCTGGCTGGGTGAGTGCCACCCAACACCTAGACCCTTTCCCAAGGGACAAAACATTGGGTGAACTGATAGTTTACCCATGTTTCTGTTATTCACGTTTTTTGCACATTCACGGGGACCTCAGGAACGGAACCCCCGCGAATGTAGAGGGATTACTGTAATCATATAATTAGGCAGCTTGCATACTGGGTGTCATAAAATTATTCAGGAAATTGTTTCCCCCCCTCCCTTTTTTACAGTGTATCAGTATGGGGATACATAGAAACACAGGAGGGGGCCTGGATTTATAAGGATATAATGCATCTTTGTACTAAATCCTCCCTAATGCTGAGAACGTTCTATCTGGTTTCTTATATTGTTGTCCACAAATGTTAATATTCTTCTACAAATCTTGAATTGCAGAGGCCTACTGATGCTTTATATGGAAACTTCTTAAATATAGCAACTGGTCATTTACTGAGGAGTCCTCCAAGGCTCCTTTCATATCACCGCAACACTGGAACAGCTGCTGCATTCTTGCATTAGACATGATTACCAATCCCATCATGGATGCAGCATATGTTGTGCATTCTATGCGATTTTGGAGTAACAAATGTTAATAACCAATCACCTGCTTGATTTATTTTTTATTTTTTTCTACATTAGCTTTATGAATTGCCAGATGTAAAATGTCTCCTAGTGTTTGTTGCATAGACCTGCTTTGCCAGCAAGTTTTCCTGGGAATCCTGCTGACCTCAGGGTGTCAGTCCGTGTAACACCCAGCTGCTTGCAGACTCGGCACCAGTGTATGCAATAGTATTTGCAGCATGAGAGGAGAGGCTTGCTGAGCCAGCCAGACAGTCTTATAAAAGAGACAGCATGCATCTTGTCACGGTTTCTTTTTTTCCCTTAATAACATAACATAAGAATCCCTTTTAGCAGCCTCTGCTGTTATCTATGGCAGGGAGGGGCAACCATTTTCCCTTGGCGCATATGCAGACTTCAAAATGCTTACTCATTTGTAGCGCATATATAGTAAAAAAGATAAGTGATGTGTTCTTAGTAGGCTGACTGTATACTGCCGATTGTAGTATAGGTTTTTGTACTCCACAACAGACTGGGGTTTGAACTGAAAGCCTCTGAGGGCTACTTGTGCACCACTAATCTGGAGGTTGCCATGTTTTTTTATCCTTCCTGTTCAGTGTGTGAAGAAAGGGTCCAGAGCAGGGATAGCAATAATTTGTAGTTTGTGGTGGAGCCGCCTAATTCTGAGCATCTGGGATCAAGAGGGCCATAAAATACTAAAAGCTGAACTGCATCCTCAATGGCACCACAAATCCCCTCTCCTCGCTTATAAGTAAAACAATATTAGGGTGGGGATCAAAGTTTTATGCAGTCCTGGATTGTTGTTGTGTCTGTCTCTCTGTGACCATATGGAGCGCAGCATGCCAGGCATATCTTGGGTCTGGGTGTGCTAATCCATAAGGTTTTCATGGCAAAAATACTGGAGTGGGTTGCCAGTTCCTTCTCCAGTAGATCACAATTTGTCTGACCTCTCTGCTACGACCTGCCCATCTTGTGTGACCCTACATGGTATAGCTGACAGCTTCACTGCGGTACACAAGCCCCTTCACCACAACAAGGTAGCGATCCAGAAGGGGCTGGGTTATTCCGGCCACCTAAATCTGCCAATTTCAAATGTCTGTTCCTGCCTGAATGTCAGAAAATTAAAGTCCATTGTATCTGCTATAAAAGTTGAGATAAAATTCAGTGTTGCCATGAGTTGATCTCACTATACTAAGAGAGTCCTTATATGTAGTCCTGATTATTTCTATTACTGTCATAATTACATATAAAACACAAAATAAATATATATTTTGTAACTTTCTAAATGTATTTTTTCCATTGTAAATATAAATCATATATTGAAAATCTAGAACTGCAGTCAGTTTCTTTATGTCTTGTTCCTTTGTCCTTTTAGAAAATAATTTAAGTGTGTGTGTGTGTTTTGGTTTTTTGTCTTGGAAATAAAATAATGTAATTATTAGGGGCCTAATATTTGTATTGGTTGTAGTATCCCTGATTTTGAATTAACAGGGACATAAAATAACTGTGTGATCCTTTCAATTACGTTATGAATGTTTGGAGAAGGTGTGGGCTATGCTGTGGAATCACAAATCTTAAGAGATCACACAGTGTACATATAAATCCTGCGTGTAGTTTCCCTTTTAAGCCACAAACAATGGAAACCTGGACCCAGTTCCTTTCTACACACAACTGAAGTTTAGCTCTTGTTGTCTCTAGGATGTCACCACAATCCCTAGAGCTGATATTGGCTTCCCTCAGTGCTTGGGTTGTATGTTCTCCATATCTCCTGTCCCAGAGCTAACACACCTGTGTCTTTGCTGAAGTCTTGTCCAGTGACCTCTCTAGTGTATCCTTGTCTCATCGTGTCTTCTCTCTATCATTAACCACACTTAACAGCTGTGTCTGTCAATTATTAGTAGGTGAGATTTAAAACCTATGAGGGAAATCCCTATCGTTTCTGGGTCAGTTTGTACCTGTCTTTTAAATGAACATTGTACACAAGCATTTTTTTTCATGAGAGCATGGTTTAAACCTCCAAAAGTGTGTGTATGTATGTATTATATATATATATATATATATATATATATATATATATATATATATATATATAATAAATAAGAGAGAGAGAATTTTTTTTTTTTTTTTTGCATTAAAAAATATGAAGATAAATCAGTTACTTTATTCACTCTAACAGGCAATGCACAGAGCATGCTTTAATGTGTGCATCTCATTGGCTCAATACCTCAAGAGCATTTCAAAATCTGAATTAATTTAAAAAAGAAAACACACCGTGACATATTGTCAAATACCCTTTTTCTGGTGCAACAAATAAATAAAATCCTTACATGTCTCTAAAAACGTGTTATATGGAGAGGTTCAGACCAAAGTAAACTCTGGCATTCATATTCTTCCTTCTTTTAAAGACATCTCACTGAAGTCTTGTGATGAATATGCGGACTATACAAAAATTTGACACCAATTCTCTGTTCGTCAGACTTTGTGTGTGTATATATGTATGTATGTGTGTGTGTATATATATATATATATATATATATATATATTTACACTTTCAATAGTATTAGTGGCATTGTATATGAATAGTTGTTGTTTTTTTTATTCTGAATTGCAGTAACCCTTTGATGATGCTTGGTTTTCTAGGCACTTTGAGTGTGTTACTTAGTGTGTTCAGTTCTGCGCTTCCTCAATTGTTTTTATTTTTCCCATCAGATACAATGACAAATTTGAATGACCCGAATCCTAAATCTATTTATGGTTATTGACATAGCCCTCCCTTCTGTCTGCCTTGTCATTACCATGCTCTCCATTATTAAGATAATTTACATTCCAACACTAGCTTGTGAACCTATAAACTAGATGTATCTGGCGTTGTCTTTGAGCAGCATTAATGGCTCTAACTTATTTTTAGGATAAGAATAATCTCCGGTATTAGTCATGTTAACTTTTTCAAGATTTAGACCTAAAAAGGAAAGCGGCCTTATCTGACTACATACTTCCAAGTCTGCCTTGATAACAGGGTTTATTTCAAAGGATGCCATTTTTAGAAGCAATAATTTTATTTTTTTATTTTCAAAGAAAAACAGATTATTTTGTAAGGTAGGCACATGGGGTTCAGTTTTAGCTTTTGGAAGGTAGTGAGAGTATTGTGTTCAGTCCAAGTGAGAGGGAGCAGAAAGAAATAGTGGTGTAGCAAGTTGTTTTTGTAATGCAAACTGATCAATTTGTCACCTGGGAGGGTCCCCTAGTCCCTTCCAAAATACTGCAAATGTAGATTCCTGCACATCAGAATTGAACATACCATTTAATAAAATAAAGCCTATATTTATTTATGATTTTTTTTTTTTTGTTCAGGGGTGGGCAAGTCCGGTCCTGGAGGGCCCCACACAGTCCTGTATTTGAGGATATCCTTTCTGTGCACAGGTCAATCAGGATGGCAGAAGAAGAGATTCACTCACCTGTAGGCAGTGTGGATATCCTCAAATCCTAGTCTTGTGTGGAGCCCTCCAGACTTGCCCACCATCAAAATAGATAACTTTCAAGGCTATTGACAAGTGAAACAGGCCATATTGCTCAAATTGCTGGCACATTTCATTTTACATGTTCAATCATGTATAGGACATGCTCTGTTTAAAAATAAAAAATCATGTAACCTTGTTATATTTAAAGTTGCTTTTTCTTGTTCAATTTTTTTTTTTTTAATTTTTTTTGTATAATATTTAACATTTATTTCTGTCAATTCATACAGACAGAAATGAAAACGTGGCACTGAAACTGCCTTATAAGAATGTGTTATTAACAAGCTTATTACAGTCAATAATAGCTTAAAATATATATTTTGGAAGGAAATTGAGGGTAGATGCTCTCTCCACCATGCCACACTTTGTGTAAAAGTGGAAATTCTCCCTAGATGGCTTCCACGCCTTTTACTTTATTTTATTCTGTTTGTGAGCAATAAATTGCGATCCTCAGTAAAATACTTATGATTGGATATACCATTGTAAAAACTAATTATATAATTGGGAGAGGGAGGATATTTTAAAGTATTGCCTAGGGGACAAAAAAAATAGTTTGACTTCAAAATACAGTTTTCATTCCACCTGCTAGACTGTATTATAAGGTTTAAACATGTGTGTGTTTTGCATTTGTTTTGTTTTTCTAACACATGAAAACAATGGGACTATGTTTCTTTTAAATTATTTAATCAAAATTATGCAATTTAAACTGTGTAGCCTAGAACAGAGATTCTTTAATCTCCTAGATCCAAAAAAAGTTGAGCAATGGAACCCATTTTGGGCCCCAAGAGTATACATAGTACCCATCCCCTGTATCACAGAGAGAATCCACAAATTTGGCTTCCATAACACCTTTTTGGATACTGTCAAGGACATAAAGTTTACAGTCGAGAGAAATGTCAGGGCTTATATTCTTGTAGAAGCCATGGTCAACTGGAAACATGGTGAACACAATGGAAAAGAAAGAATTTCTGAATATGACATATGAATACAGATTAATGTACATATTGTGTGCTGTTGGAAATCATGTAATGTTTTATTTTTATTATTATTATTTATTATTTTTTTTGTTCCTGTATTTTTCTCCCAAAAAGCTTTTTTTTTTTTTTTTTTTTTTCCCCCCCCCCCCCAAACTTTACATTTTTATTATATGACATCATACAAATGAACAAACATAAATAAGAGGAACCGAGGATTTAGAAGCAAGCTCTAATTATATGTTTAATTATTACTTGAGGGCAGGTTATTAAGAAAAAAGCACTGCAATAAAACATGATATTGTTCTAACTTGTTCAGAATTCCCTTTCATTTATTTTTGTAAAACTTACTCTCATACACTCCAGTATTTTTTTATGTAATCTTACTGCATAGACACTTCATGTTTTTGTTTGGTCTTATTTTTGTATTAATTTCTTTATTAATTAGACTAAAATTTTTAAATGTAATAATTATTTTGTTCTATATGTAAATGTTGGGGTTGAACAATGTTTGTTGGGTGAGTGCCTTAATTTGAGATTTTCATGACTAGATATCAAATAATTTTTATAGTACCAATGACTTGCAGAGTAGTTAATGTTATTGTTTGTATAAAAGCCCACTAAAACAGAAAAATAAATGCAAGTCAAAAACTCAAATGTTTCAAGTACAGGTGTACTGAAGCACTCTCTTGGACATTAGTTGTTCAGTCATTAGCACCTGTATAGCAATGATTATTCTACTAACATGGTGCTTGCCTTTTGCTTTTTTGATGAGCCTAATGGGAATTCATCTCTGCCAATTATCGTTAAAGGGACATGAAAATAATTGTTTTCTTTATTGTGTCAGAGGGTATTTCAAATAAAGGTCCCAGAGCACAAAAAACTCATTCATGTTCTTGGGGGCTTGCCCTCTGCCAGCCAATGAGCTTTAAATACTAAAGTAAGCTCTCTGTTTCCTGTTAGTTCCAGTGAAGTTTAAACAGGTTTCACTTAATATATATCTTTTTTTTTTTTTTTGTAATGTTTAAAACATGCTCTTTTAAATGATTGTGTTCTATGTCCTTTCTAATGTTTATGCTCATGAACATTTCTAACTTGTTATTGCCAAGGGCTTTCATGACATAATGATTTTGACACTAAATAAGGTCCTCTGCAAAAGCTATTGTGAGGATACATTAATTTAGGTCAAAAGGAAGTTAAAAATACTTGTTCTGCCTCTCCCACCTTTCCTATTTCAACAGTTAGCGAAGACACCTTTGTCATGATTTGCTTCTTCAAGTGGGTTTAATATGAACCTAGTTCAAACCGACCCCAGCAGAATTGTGTGGTTCTTGTTCTCTTTGATAACAGAAAGATGGACCAAACACAAGTACCACGCCCAGGACCTTGCTTCAACAAACCAGGATGTCAGGAACACCATATAATCCCTTAGAATTAGGATTAATTCACAGACTGACACTCACACTTTGAATATGTAAATCCAGACACAACTGCCACACCTTTATTAGTTAACATTTTATACAATTTTCTGGCACACAGGCTGGCCAATCACAGTGAACCCCATCCTTACATAGAAGAGGGACCAATTAACATAATAAGCTGCTTCTGCTTACTAGGAAACACTGTACATCTGATGAGGTCAGTCCCTTATATCTATCCTGGTGACATATTAGCTATAACAATTTGCTGTAAACACTCAGCCTGTTTTATCTGCCCAAGACCCCCTGTGTTTGTTTATTTAGGTGGGGCTGGGTGAGTCATCACCAGATAACACTGTAACATAATCAAAAGACATACTATTTATATGTCCTTTTAACCATAAGTTAAAAATACATAACTATAACAATAAACAGGGTAACTTCTTGTCAGTCCAGGCCCAGGCCATAGTGTAAAACAGTCCAGTTATGCCCTGGGCATGACAAACTTGCTCTGTATATGTAACTTTTTCCCCCACAAGTCCATTGCAGTGAATGTTTTTGTTGTATCTGAAAAACAATGTTGTTGAATTAATCCATTGGAATTTGATCCAACCCTTAATGAAAGAAGTGATTTTGTGGTTTAGAAATACAAACTAATTACCTTTTTTGGTTCTTTAGTGCCCATGTAGGTGAAAATACTTGGAAACATGTGTAAGTGGTAATTAAGTTTGTTGTGCACCCATCAGATTTCACTTTAATACAAGACCACAAACTGAGCCTACACTGTTGGTAAGGGCTCTGGCTTCTATCACTAGAGAATAAAACCGGCATGGCAAAACCACTAAAACTGGTAGACACAAACATTGGGAAGAGACCATGTTCTGACTGTACATTTGATGAAAAAGGAGAGGAAAACTTTTTAAAAGACTTGAGAAGTAGGCACATATGAGAATAAATATAAAGAGTATAGGGAGAGTGAGGGCTTAGTATAATGATCCAGAAGACTGTAAATGATCAGTGGAACTGATGGCTGCTATACATACAGGCCTTTCAACTTCTCTCTTGGCTTCACCCACAGGAACTGGTTGTTGTCTTGTATAAGCCTAATGCATGATAATGGCAGTACCATGATTTATTCTGATAATGTCGATGCAGTTTTTGTTAGTTGACACTCCTGACAATACCTGCAAAGATTAGCATAAAATTCATAATAAGGTTTGGCCAATCGGGAGAAAGCAGAGGTTAGTTGATACATTTGTCGTCATAATCAGGGGTTCCTGTGTTGAAAAGCAGCCTGGAATATGTAGTCTCTCTCTTTTTCCTTTTCCCTTTCCAATTCTGTACCTGTCTGCTTTCCTCTGTGTACTTCAATATGTAAGCTCCCTGTGGCTGTGCAAAGCTGGATTTTACTTTCCTGCCTATAACTTTGTAAGTACTCTGTACTTATTTATATAACACATATTTTTCTGATAATCACTGCCTGTTTCTTACCAAACATTTGACACCCAGGAAACCTATATATACTTTTTTTAAGTAATACTAATTTATATCAGTGTTTTGTAGTAAATTATTTTGATATTGTAGTAAATGAATAGTAGTTGCCAAATTTTATATTAAATTTCAGAGCCAGCCTGACTAGTGAGAAGCTGGATAGATTGTTTTAGGAACCAGAAAAGGATGTGTATAAATAGATCATTTTATTTCTTATGCAATATTTCCATGATTTTGACTAAAATGTCTGACTCCTTTTAAAAAAAAAAAAAAAAAATTGTCCTCTTCCAGGAAAAGGATTTAAATGCAACTTTTTTCTTTCTTGCTATTTAAAACCAGAGTTTAGTGCCTCGTTTCTTTTTGTCACTCCATTTTTTTGATCACTCCTTGGTCCCGAGACAGGTGATTGAGAGTATTTTTGCAATCTCATCCCTGTGTGTTCGGGGTCAGCTGTTCAGAGGAATTGCAAACCTAACAGCAGGGTCTGTGCTCCGCTTGTGACTTGTGTTTCCACATAACTAATGTTTGCTGTACACAGATTACATCAGCCACCCTCTAATATCACCTGATATGAATTTTTGTACTTTGTTTTTAATGGGACACAGTGATAAAATGTTCTCTGTATGATCTTTTGATAAACTAAACTTCACAGTAAAATATACACTCTAGATTTTCAGCTTTTATATGCAATTTTTGCTTGCAGACTTTCATTTTCTTTGCTAGTCTGCTTCCTGAACAGGGCGTGTTCTTTTAAACTAACAAGTTTCGCATTTGATAGAACATGAGCACTGGTAGTTGAAGATGCCACATTTCTTTCATTAGACATCTCCTCCCACCCCAGGAAGTAGATCAATGGGAGCTAAACTGGTAGATTCCACAGCAGAATAATTGTGTATAAAACTAATAAATTAGAAGCTGGATTTATTGTTACATTCTAAAAACATGTAGGGTAGCTCTGCAAATGAGAATATTTTTAATTTTATGACCATGGTTTTCCTTCTAAGATAGCCAGCACTTGCTGTATTCTTATCAAGTGACTACTATTTTTTATAATCTTAACTTCCTTTTTTAATATCTAATCTGCTGTCCACCGTTTTATATATTAAAATAAAAGATGTGTTTTCTTATACTTCTAAATAGTAGAGGATATTTTCCAGGAATTTTTGAAGGTTGTCCAAACACAGGTCAACCAACCAGTTCCTAAGGTTGTATGTTATCTAATCTTTCCTATGAAAACTTGTTGGTCCAACATGTCACCCCAGAACTGCTTATACATTTCATCTACAATGAGGAACACTACATACCTGCATACAATTTATCTAAATATAGTTCAGGATAGAATTGCAGAGCCAGAAAATCTAGTAAGAAGGCTATATTTTTTGGGCTCAAACAGTCTCAAACAGTATTTTTTTGGCTCAAAGTTTTTTTTTTTGTTTTTTTTTTAAACATTAATTACCATGTTACTATTAATCCACCAAGTTCCACCTTCTCACATCTCCTCCTCTGATCCTTGTCATATAGGAATTAATTGTTAATTGATCCAGAGGAAGGCAAACATATGAACCATTGAAACCTTGCCAATTGTCTCATAGGGGAGTGGTTCCTGCCTGACCCCAAATGCCGACAATTGGATCAATACACATTCTTTTACAGTTATCCAACACCTTCCTATACACTTCTTCTTTTTTTTTATTTTTAAGAAAAATATCTAACCCATTTTCAAAGCTATCTCTTGATCTCACAACCTCCTTTGGTAGAGTTCCAGATTGTCTGCGAATAACCCTTTTTACCCTTAAGGTGGATTTTTCTTCTTATCTCAGAATGTGCCTATTGGCCAGTTATGTCTGTAGATAATTGTATTAACCACCCTCCACCAAAAGAATATGGAATCAAAATATTTTTGTAATGTTTTTATTCAAAAAGACCAGATTGGATCTGTAGTCAGTACTTTTTATTTATTTCCAGGACGGTCTGCATGTGTCCAACTTTTTGAGCTCAAAAACGACAAGACTGTAAACCATACATGCAGAGATCCTGGGAGCAATTAACAATTATTAGAAAACAATGACACTATAGACATGGCTAACAGCACATGGATCAGAAAAGTTTCTATGTAAGATTGATAAAGAAATATAAGCTGTCAACATTTGCAGTACACGAACTTTTGACTTTTTTATTTGTAGATGATGGACAGAAAATAATCAATAAGTAAAAAACAAAACCGTTTTTAAAGTGAAGTGACTGTCAATACTTTACACAGCTACTAATTTTGTTACAAGCATCATAAAAATCTGAAGCTTTTCCAAATCTATAGCGGCCCTTTTAAAGAAACGATTAATCTCAATAGGCGTTGTCCAACTTGTGGCCCTCAGGGCCAGGTGATCTTTGTGTCCTACAGACCAACGTGGAAAATCTCCTCACAATCCGAAGATTATTAAAAGAAAGCACTTTGGAAGTTTACACACTTTTGTGTATCATATAAAAATCCCCAAATGTTTTAATCTATTTATATATGTTGTATGAAATAATTATTTATATATTTGGATATACATTTTTTTTTTTATTTAAAATGTTAATTGGCCAATATATACCTGGCCCACAAGGTCACTGGCTGATTATATATCCACCATACTAAAAATGTTGGACAGCACTGATCTACATATTTTATAGAGTGGGCAAACAGTTGTGACTTTATTGCTGCTAGGTCATGGTAGGCTTCTCAGGCACCAAAGTGGTTACGACCATTCACATATCTTTGTTTTTATTTGCACATGAGCTGGTTTTAGCAACTGGTTTGCAAAAATGTGCAATCCTTCTTAGCAAAGCTAATCACCTTAAGGCATTGTCACTGTAATGTGAGGTTACTAATTCTGGGCTCCGCTTTGTGGACAGAGGTGGAAATAAGCAGATACATCCGGATCTCCCTTTAGCAGATGTGCAGCAGAGGCAGCCAAAAAGTAAATACATGTCTTTTTAGAATCATCCAGGTCTGTCACAATATTGTACTTATTTTTTTTTTTTTGAGGGAAACAAAACCTTCTTCTTTTAGTAGGCTGCTTCATTTATAGTATTAAGTTCAAAACGGGCCAGGCTCCTGCCACATCTCTAAATGAACACATTGATACTTACACCAACTACCTGCTGCTAAAGGAATCTAGGTTTCAGAAATTGGATGTAAGGTTTTACGGAGAGACCTCTTCATCAAGCAGTTTAACTAGTAAAATAAAAACAATAACTTTTTTTTTTACAGTGGATTTTGAACTTAAAATTAGATATATTTCTCATACTTTAAGACCATTTTAAATACACTCAAATATGAGACAATGGCCTGCCAGTGACTTTCACTTAGTGAAAGGTTTGTGCAACTTTCTAGCCAATCTTGTGCTTTATTGTATGAAGGTGAGGCCTCTCCAAATCCTACATTGTTGAATGTAAAGATCTATTCACTATATAGGTAGCATTAAGTGTAGCACTCTTAGCTGTGAATGTGGTGTGTGTATTTGCATCATTCAGTCGTGTCCTCGTGGACTACAACACACCATGCTGATCCACTTGGTATTCATGGCAAAGGTACTGGATTGGGTTGCCAATTCCTTTTCCAGTGGGCCACAGCATACAGCTCCTGATATTCATAGGTGGTCTCCCATCCAAGTACTGACCAGGCCCAACCCTGCATGGCTTCAGTTTGGTGTGACTTCTTGGTTCCCTAACCGGAATCAAACCCAGGTTGCAATGGTGAAAGCAGCAAATCCTAACCACTGGACCACAAGTGGTTTACTGTAGTATTATAGCTGCGTCTGATTACTGAAATTTGGTAATCCATATTATGTGTTGCAAACACTGCCATGAGCATCAAGGACCAATGTTACTTTTCTATGCCAGTGGTTCCCAAACCTCTCCTTAAGTAACTAGTATTCAACAGGTGGTGGAGTCTCAAATTGCTTGTTTGACCTAAATCATGGCCTTTCTGGTGTGTCTTCACAACCACGGCTTAACGTTTCAGCTTGATCAACACATACCGTATTTTTAAATGCGATGGATAATAATGGAAGGATGTAATGTTGGAGCCAAGTTAACCAGAGGCTTCTATTGAATATTGGGGTTTGTTTGTTTCTTCTGGGGGAGGAAACCCGTTTTCCACATATACACAAAGTTTCCTTAAAGGTAGAACAGATACCTGGGTAGTTTTCACTTAATGGGTTAAATGTATTGTTCCTGTCTTTGAGCACAGAGAATCACCTGTACAGCTGGACTGGGTTTTTTCCAGTGCTTTTTGGCACTCCAAGACTTTCTGCCACACCTACTGAACTAGTTTTGAACAATGTCATCAGTATTTCTGCAGCTAGATGAGAGGTAAACACGTCCAACATGGGGGAGCCGGGATACATTCTTGCTTTGTTTGTGAAATGGAAAAAAACGTGTCCCTGACTGGAAATAAACATAATCACTGTGTTCAGTATAACAAAAGCATATCATTAGATCTCAATAGCTTGTTTTTAGAGAAAATAAGATAGTAGCCAATTCCTGAAATGCTTATTTTTTTTTGTACCAACAAAATAACCCTGGATTATAAAGAATATATCTGCTATTTGAGTGTATGTTTAGTTCTGTCAGACATAGGACTCCTTCAGATTTTGCTGTAAAACTCGTTCTTACAATCCTTGCATTGTCATAGCTGTATGTATATAGTGCAAAAAATGTGTCCCTTGTTGTGGGAGTATGGAAGTAATGTGCTTTTTGTAGTGGGAGACTAAGAAAATAAATACTAGAGATTGTGCCCATGGTCTAAGACTTGTTATTAACTGAGAATGTAGATTAAAACCCAAGTTTATGGTGTATGTAGTGTGGAGAGGGTCCTGGTGGTCTATTATACCAATCCTGTTCCACCCCTTCAGCCATAATAAATCACTGCACCATCTATAACAGTTACTGATCGCTTATCAGTAGATGTGGGCACATATTGATTACTTTTATATTTGACTAGCGAATTGCCCGTCAAAAAATGACGGCAATGAAATTGTAAGTGAGCGAAGGTGTTTGGTGTATATGTGGCTGATTTAGCGTCCTAGTTTAATATGTCGTGCAACTTTTTCTGAATATCCGTAGCTGTTTGGTGGTGTTTTGCGTGTTTAGGAACCTTTAGCCTCGTTTTTGTTTTGTTCGGCGGCCATTTTTTCTCTCGCTTAGGTGATTTTCGGGTCTCTAAACTCCGAAATTTGTGCTTTAAATGGAGGTGTAACTTCACTTGCAGAGGTCCTCGGTGCCCCCCCCTTGCTGTGAGTAACCTTTTTTATGTGTTTGTTGTTTGTATTTATTGTGTTTGTAATGTTTTTGGGGTCGCTCGGGTTGCATCCTTGTTTTTTAATTTTGTAGGTGTTTGGAGTTTTGCGTCTTTAGAGTGCTGTAGCCTTGTTTTAGTTTTTTTCGGCTGCCATTTTTTCTCACGCTTTGAGAATTTTTTAGTGTCTAAACTCTTTTAATTTGAGTTAAATTGAGGTGTAACTTTAGTTTAGTTTACGAGGTCCTGGATGCGCCCTCTTCCTGTAAGTAAGCTTTTTATGTATTTGTTGTGTGTAATTTTTCATGTGCGTGTTGCGGCCGATTTTTTGAGAGGTCGTAATGGTTCGTAACGTGTCTCGTATTTTCCTTGCGTAACGACATAAATTTTGCGAGGGTCGCAGTTGCTGGCAAGGACCGCCAAAACGGCTTGTATGCTCACAACTATATATGTGATAATGTGGTCCAGCAGACTGCTATGCTAGATCCAGCAATCAAAAGCCATTCTAACCCTAGTATTTTCGATGATTCAATTAAAAGAAACAGATGTGATTACTACAAAATTACTTATTCTATCATACCTGGAAAAAATAGTGATCTTAGGTGTATAAAAGGTAGCATAGGTAATCCATAACCATCCTGCCCTTTCATTTGGTTTAATAGTATCTAGCCAATCAAGGAAGGTATTGAGCACATTGCAATGGTGTGGTAAAGCTATATCTCTAAAATTGTGAGCATAGATAAAGGTGGCTCAATGCTTGCATGTAACAGTACTAGATGTTACATCAACTTTTTCCCCAAAATGATCTTTTCTACTATTTTTAAGACAAAATGTACGATTGATAACTTGACTTACATTTACGAACTGATTTAAATTGAACGTGGAAATGTGTCAGGCCTAGCATGTCTGTGAATATACATTTGCCTGAACTGTTATTAAGAAGGTGCATTTGAGGATGCACAAAAAAGCCAGGATTTCAGGCTATCCATTTCGTATAACTCCTTTTGAATAAGACGTCTCAGACTGGGCTGCCATAAATGCTGGTCTGCTTGTGTTTCTAAAGAAATGAGTTGGGAATCGCTGATTCCACGATCGGATTCTTTTATTATCATTTTTAGCTGTCAGTCCAATGTTTATTTTGAATCCGCCATGGATGCACCATAAGAGAGGTCAGCTCTGTTTGTGGTTTGTCGGTTTAGGAACTTTCTGTACAGGCTGTACCATTAGTTATTGAGATGTGAAGCAATGGACAACACATAGCATAGTAAGTAATTTATGTTTTGGAAAGTGGATAATTTATGTTTTCCAAAGTGACTCACAATCTATTTGATACACATGTTGTTTATGATGATGTGGTTATGTGATGAAAACTTAGGTGTAGGGGGTTCTTTTCTACATCTTATTTAATGTATGTGGCTCTTTAAAGGATATGTATTGTTTCTGGATTTTACTAGGTATATAATGTATCTATGTATATCTTTACTTTTATATACTTTATTTTATTGAGAAGATCTTACAAGCTCTGTTGCCTAAAATTAAACAAATAGTCCTTGCATTAGTCTGCCCACTGCAACATATACAGACACAACCGTTGTATGGCTTGATGTGTAGTGTCCTAGCCAATCAGGAACCACATCCCAGCAGCATGCACAGCAAGTACAGCCTAGTGTGTTTTCTTGAGCTGCAGAGGGCAGACCCAAGCAGGTAATATTTGTTGGATTTTAGGCAGTAAAAACAGAGCTTTAAGCATTTCTTAATAAAACCCATGAAAGTAAATCAGATACAGGTATATTATATACCTTGTAAAATACAGAAAACTTCCATATTAATTTTTAAAGAGATTTTGTTTAATCAGTTGATACGTCTGGATCTTCCAGCTATCATTACATGGATAACATGACTTCAATTCAGATTTTTCACCCCAAAATAAATACAAATATCAAGTGGATAACTGTCATAGGATGCTTTTCATGTGTTTGTATAAAAAAATGTTTTGCCCAACGAGAAACACATTATTTTCCAAAACACTACATGTTGAGTGATTCATTTTTAGATTCACTGATTACTTCTGTTTTCTGCTGACCTAAATCACGAGTTATGGGGAAATCACAAAAAAGTGAGTTTATCCTCATGTGCACGGGATTTGTAAGATTATAGATTACTTTAATATTCCAGCATCAGAATACAGTTGCAGTGATCATTTACCACAGAGGTTAATATTAAATTATCATAGACGTGTTCTCCCCTGAAAAGGAGTATTTTTGTATGATGAGCGTATTTAGACTTTCCTTTAATTCTAGTATGTCTCTAGGGTGGTTACAGAATACAGTACATCTGAGTCGCTAGGCAAGCAAACCGCTGGCTGATATGGTTGGGAGAGGTACCAGTTTGGAGCTGGTCATTTTTGTTTTTTGCATTTATTTTTGTGTCATGATGCCTCTGATTTAGTATCCATAGATTTGAAGTTACTATTTAAATAGACTGGGTATCAATCATAATATTGATTGTCTTTCTCTGAAATCTTTTATCACGCATCATAAAACATGTTTTTATGTGAAATACGAATGAAATGTTTTCGGAGGACTTGTATGTATTGGCAATTCCTCTACCCTCTGGGGCTGACATTACCACCTCACATCAATATGAAGAAATATGGCTTCGGGATACTTCTACTTGGATTTTCTTGAAGGTAAACGACCTACTAGCTACTTTCTACAGTTTCTTGTG
The DNA here is from genome assembly GCA_027410445.1 of Discoglossus pictus. NCBI lineage: Eukaryota > Metazoa > Chordata > Amphibia > Anura > Alytidae > Discoglossus > Discoglossus pictus. The sequence continues at coordinate 185,375,899 of CM050166.1, read as the reverse complement.
ATCTCTTTTTTAGTTTTGTGTATTCTCAAATGCAGGATATTTTTTTTATTAGTTATTGACCTTGTCTGCGACTTTTGCTCTTGTGCCTTTTTGAGTAAACAATAAGTTAATAAGTTAACTGCTAATTATAGACCACTGAACATACTCTCACTTAAGCATTGCACAGCAGCTTTCCTATTTAAATCCCCTTTCTTGCTTGCATAGCACTCATGGTAGCTGTTGACATCACAGTTCATCGTATGAGATGCATTGAGAGCTGATATATGCCTATGGGTGCATGATGACGTTATTTTACACCCAGTTTGTGGAAAGTTGCCCACTGGTAAGGTTAAACCTGTGCCAATGATCTACACACCTTCCTTTCACTGAAATAGTTTAAAGCTGAAATTTTGTGTGGCGATTTTTCATGATGCGAGTTACTCATGGATATACATTGGAATAAAAATTGGAGGAAATGGGTTTCAGGCTCTTTAAATACCATTATTATTATCCTATGTGCCAACATAGTCTGTACCGCTATACAAGGGTTAATTACAAAGCAAAATACAATATTGTCATTATCATGACAAAAAAGAGAGTGTCATGTATTTTAGCTTAAATCTTTAAAATATTGTGCTTTTTCCCCAAAGCACCTTACAAGATTGACAATTTGCATGTAGTGCTGTATTTAAATTGGGCTCTCTAACTTTCTTGGCATTTAAAGACAAGGTGATTTTTTTTTTTTTTAATTTTATTTGCTGGAAACATTTTTGAGTTAAAGCTCAAATGAATCCATGAACTTCGTTATGAATCATTTACTGTTTTTAGTCTTTCAGCAATTTTTAAATTGTTGACATTTTAAATTTTGCCTCTGCAAATCAACTTTTTGAAATTTTTAATTTGCAACATCAAGCATTAAAAAAAACAAAAAACTGCACTAGAAAATAGGCAAAATGTTTTTAGAATGTAAAAAAATTAATAATACAACAAAAGGTCCAAGGAGACTAGAATGTTGTGAACACTTCTGTTTGCATAATGGGAATGAACATAACTAAAACTGCCAGTGCTTCCAGCAGGACAAATGGGAAGCTTGTTTGTTCACACGGATATACCTTCCGGAAACCGAAGCAGATGTTTGTTTCTGTTTTGCTTGATATGAAGCTTAGTTTTATATATATATATATATATATATATATATATATATATATATATATATATATATATATATATTGTAAGGAACATCCTTTATTAAATGTGTTTCAATGAATCTGTCTGAATCTTCCACCATGCATAGAGATCTGTGCACAGTGACAGGGGCTGCCATTGAGCAATCTGTAACCTGGAGGTCAGTGTGTGTCAGATACTCCTCACCCACTTGTGATTAGGTAATAGTTACTACATGCTCACACATGGATTAAAGCTCACTGAGGTCAGAGTGCCGCATCATTATACACCATAATTATGTTTAGATAACATTCTGTGAATCATACATTTATGAAATACCTTGCTTTGACCTTCTTTACTCTGAACACACACCGTGTATCCTTTCTTTTGGCCCTGTGGTCATAAATGTTAAACTCGTTTTTAGCTGTTTATGCAAAAAAACAAAATGTTTGTTATGTCAGAAGCAATGACCCTGGCAGTGTCAGCCCATTTCTGGCATTAGCATTTCACCCTTATGGAAAACAGGTATCTCTATGAATCTAGGATAAGTATTGTTTGAATGGGCATTTCCTTCATTATGACACTGATACTAGCCGTTTTTGTTTTATGTAAGCCATAATACATTTAGACAGCTATACCTGTATGTCTAGTAGTGCTAAATTATTATTTTTGATACTTCTGGGGCAGGTCTTGAGCAATCAAGAGGGCCAGAGAAATGGATCCTAAAATGTTCACTGCCTTTAGTTGTATAGAAATAAATATTATCCTTTCCCATCTTCTGAATAACTGTTGTTGTTGTTGTTGTTGTTTTGTTTCTGCACTAACATGACGCGTCCAAATTTTGCCAACCCCTATGCTGGGTGTCCCCCTTTGCTTATACAGCAGAACCAAACTGACTCTTTATTTGCCTAAAACTCTCACAATCTATATTTGCAAAACAGGAAGTGTTCTGTATCTGGGTGCTATCCCGGTTTCACTTCAGCTCATGTCTGGCACTCCACCCAAAAATATTAGTCATTACATAGCAATGCAATTTTTGTTATTTATATTATATAAATACAGCTTCACTACAACTATGTATTTGTAAAATGTCATGTAAGAAGCTTACCTGTTTTAAATCTTTATCAAGGAGACCAGAGAAAAAAGTACTCTATTTAAATTTAAAGAATGCCTATTAAAATATAACTTTTAATAAAACCGGTAAAAAAAAGAGGACAAATTATTTCATAAATCTACCAGGTACATTCCTAATTGGTCAATCCCTTGGGGAATTAGAGTCAATGACACTGCACAGTCCCTAATCGTAACAATAATATAAGCGAAGAATATCTCCCAATGTGACAGTTGCCAATAATAATGGTGCCCCACTAATATAACTTTTTACACATAACAGGGGTTGCTATCCTAGATACTCATACCATAGTACCCAGTGAATCTAAGGGTATTCTATACTACGAGCCTGCTATCCCTCTGGGTGAGACCTAATAGGGCTCCCTTAAAGCTGGCAGCTAACGCACTGGCTCCCTAACACACTCTAGCTAACATAAGCAATTCAGGTTTTAACTATCACCCTATTGTAAATGAATTGCTATGGCCTGGGCCGGGACTGGCAAGAAGTTACCCTGTTTATTGTTATAGTTATATATTTTTTACTTATGGTTAAAATGACATGTAAATTGTATGTATTTTGATTATGTTACAGTGTGGTTATCTGGTGATGGCTCACCCAGCCCCACTTGAATAAACAAACACAGGGGGTCTTGGGCTGAGTGTTTACAGCAAATGGTTATCATTAATAAAATCACCAGGATAAGTTTAAGGGCCTGGGCTCATCAGATGTACAGGGTTTCCTAGTAAGCAGAGCGGCAGCCTATTGTTAATTGGTCCCTCTTCTGTGTACCTAAGGATGGGGCGTATTGTGATTGGCCAGCCTGTGTGCCAGAAAGTTGTATAAAATGTGACTATTAATAAAGATATGACAGTTGTGTCAGACACTTGCACCTTGTTTATGTAAATCCATTCTGTGCATTATTCCTAATTCTAAGGGATTATATGGTGTTCCTGATATTCGGGTCTGCTGAAGCAAGCTCCTGGGCGTGGTACTGGTGTTTGGTCCATCTTCTGCTATCAGAGGTGTAAAAGGACTGCACGATTCTGCTGGATAAGTTTGAACCAGGTTCTTACCAATTGAAGTAGCAGATCGTGGCAGTGCCTTTCCCCGCCGGACCTGGCGGATCCCTCAGGGGAAATGAGCTGAATATGGCGGGCGCCGGGTTTAAATGCTGTATGCGCCGCCATTGTATTCCCTTTAATAGTAATTACCTGTTTGGCTTTTTGTGCCTTTTTTTAGATGGCTGAGGCCTAGAACAGAAGTGAGTATGATATTGGATTACTGTTACGGTTATTCCTAAATTCCTTCAAGCAAGTCCTATGTACATTTGATTTTAAGCTCAAAACAGGACTCTGCGATGTGTTTGTTTTTGTTTTTGTCGTTTACCTAACCCCTGTTTAGCTCTACGGAATATGTTGGCGCATTTCGAATAAAAGATAATAAGAAGTTACTTTTTTCTCTTTGCACAGTATTCTTTGCTTTCTGTGCTGTGTTTCCTCATGGTATTTAAAGGAGCATGGAAACATTGAACATCTTTTTTTTTTTTTTTAATGAGCATTGTAATGGGCCATGTTTTTAAACATTATAAAATAGTTTGTTTTTGTTCGACAAAATATTAAGTAAAATCTTTTTAAACATCATTGAAAAAAACTATAGTTATCATTGGCTTGAAGAGTAAAAGTCCAAAGAACTTCTGAATAAGTTTTAGTGCTCTGAGATGTTTATTTGAAAAAAAAAAAATACAATACCTGTTTCTGATGTAACAAAGAAAAACATATATTTCCATTTCCCTTTAAACTAGTAGCACAGGGGGAGAGTTGGAAGACTTGCTCCTTTTTATTGTACACACACAAGTTTTTTTTAATCTACTTACCCCATACTAAAATTAAAATGTATATATTTGTTTTCATATAAATATATCCACAATTTCACACCACACAAAATATGCGGTGCACTACTTTCTTAAGGTGATGGCATAAACTTTAAAAACACTCATTGACGTTTATTTCACTCCACATTTTTTATTTCTTTTTTAAATGAAGTCATCTGTCAGTAGTTGTTAGGGAAACTACGCCTGTATATTTTAGAAGAGTATCTAGCAGGTGCAGAAAGGAACTTGCTGGTTAATACTAATAGTGGAATCTCCCATTGGGTGGTACAGGGCAGTACTGTGACCGGCTTCTCTCACTTCCTATAATCCAGTGCGTAGGAGGACCTACAGGTTACACATTATGATGGCAGGCAGCCCTAGAACAATCACTGCATGCATTAGTTGCAATATAATACCAGGGACACATAGCCACTACAGCAGCTCACAATTTATTTGCTTTAGAAAGCTAATCCCTCTTTTGTAAACTACTGGAATGTCTTTGCTTCTATAAATAACCTTGTAAAAAGCATTGGCTTGGAGTTTAACCCCTTTACTGCCCTCATTAGATAATAATGTACAGGCAAACTTTGATTAATAATGTAGCGCTAGGACAGGTTTTTGCTCCCAGCTTGTGGAGATTGTTAAATGTCCATGTAAATTTGTTACTGTAAACTGAAAAAAGAGAGAAGGCTTCCATTCACGCTGTAAGATGTATAATCTGCATGTCCATTATCGAACTTTATACCAAGGATCTTCAACAAGTACCTAGGAAGCTACTGGTACCCCTGCAGTGGCTATTCTGCGCCTCAATAGTAGCAAAACTGTCCCATCGACTCCCTGTGTAGAATCATAAAATCACAAATGATGGCAAAACCGCTTGCAATTAGGGAAGCCTTCAATAAAAGCGCTTGCAATAAGTTTTATGTATAGCAATTTGGTAAAAGACACTGCAGTGTGCTTTATCCTAAAGGACAATAGTGGTTATACAAAAGGGTTTGTTTATTTACTTACTAATGAGAATAAACTGTGTTTGACAAAAAAAATCCATTTGGTTTATTTTAAATTTACTTTTGAAATGTAGTGTTGTTGCTTCTAGTAGGTGTGCTTCTCTACACCCCTTATCCAGTATACACATTATGAAAGAGGATCTACCCAGAATGCTGTTCCAATTTTATTTCTGCCGGGGTGTAGAGTTGCCTACAATAGTCACGGGAAGAAAGAATGGCACGAAATTCTCTCAGGTCAACAGATAAAGACCCCTATCAGGGCAGCCCCTCTGGATACCTGATTAAGCTGGAGAGCAGCATATCTAAACTTCCATTTTAAATTTTACAAGCTCCTTTTACTTTGTCTACAAACACAGTTTTTTTCTATTGGTAATCAGTAAAGAAATTAAGCCCTATTGTATGAGCACTACAGTTATGATACTTAAAGGTATACAGAAGTTTCCTGCGTTCTCCTAAAAAAACAGCCGCTGATTAGTAGAAAATTATGTATTCTATTGAAAAGTTCAATGTACTTGGTACTGCTATCTGGAATTGCATACCCCTAGGACGCGTACATAAGTTGGTACAGGTCTGGGTACAGGCTGTGACTTCCAGGAGGATATGCTGCCATTCACGTGGTTGCTGGGATCACCGCTTATTTCTCTCTGCGGTCTCCTTGTGGGAAATTTAAACACCAGCAGCAATGATGCAGGGCATAGACAAGCTGCAGGTATAATCTAGTGTGAATGTGCTGCACAGATTGGCAAATGTTAGAAAGAACTATTTATTTTCGTATGAATCTCACTACATTTCCAAGGCTGCTTTACAGCACAGACGGCAACCCCAAATGTTTCAACCTCTGCTTCCGCCTGATTGGGCCCAAACTATTTATTTTTTAAATGAATGCTCATTTAGCCTGGGTTTGGAGAGGGTGGTAAGCCTGTTTTTCAACTGTCAGAAATTACAATATATTTTGCTAACTTAAAGGTAAGTTCACTTACATATGCCTTTAAGTAGTTTGTGACATTTTCTTGCTGAACATTAGGGACACTGTAAATAATTGTTTTCTTTTTCAGCCATTTTAATATAAATTGTCCTGCTTTCTATTTCTCCAGTATTCTTCATATTTTTTTTTTCTAATGATGTGATCAACTTGTTAGCTAATCAATGCAGTCACAGAAGACCTCCTACTGTATAGATTCACAGCATGCAATGGTCATTCTTCATCATGAAAACCAGGCAAAGAGGAATTTGCTAGGGGAGGAGAATTTGTGGGAACCATGATACTATGTAACATGAATGAAAAATAAATTATCAATCTTATGCCACCATTTTATTCCAATATATGTGATGGTGCTCTATTTTTAAATATTCTCTTTAGAGAACTATAAAGTAAAAAAAAAATACATTTCTACTATCCTTTAAATAGTTGGAAAAACGTGCTTCATCCTGAACCAAGATATGTCTTCGAGATGTGCTGTGTAGGATAGACACATCATCTTGGACTGAAGATGTTTGGGGTGCCGAAGGAGGACTGTAACAGACTATGGTTAGTTTCCCCAGTGCTGCTGTTTGGACGAAGCATCGCTCCATATGCTGTGTAACTAATCTAGTGCAAATGTAAAAAGCGGAGGCTGTGGAAATAGCCTTGCTCTTCTGGGGGTCTTTGCGGCTCTTTGATTTTTCTCCGACAGGGAGGCTGAATCGTGAGCATTCACAGGCCTGCATGAAATCTCTGACTCATTGCCAAGTCTATTCATGTCCTTTTGAACGCGGGAAGTTCTTGCATTCATTCAGGGATGCAGGAAACAGTACAGTGTTTGTTGTTTTTTTGTTTTTTTTTATGTCTTTCGTTTGCCAAACCCCTTTATTCCAGTGATGAGAAGCAAATTTAATAATGGTGAAGGTGAATGTGCTGGAACAAATTACACATTCCTTTTTATTTTGAGTTAAAATGATTCTGGTGCTGAAATGGGTAGCCAAACGTAAATCCTCCACCATGGAAGAATTACTAGAGGTTTAATTTCAGTGTATTCGGTCTTAAAACTTGATGATGATGAAGGACTGCTTGAGTGTCTCTGGATTCTTGTTTACTGGTGCCTTTCTCCCCCTTTTTTTTTTTTCTTGAGGTGGTCGCCTAGTATTCTTAGAAGCTATGCCCCAAAATGTATCTGCTCCTGAAATGAAGACTCTAGTATGTGTGGGTATGATGAGGAAGATTTACTAACTATCGCAGGGCTGTGATGTGCATGGCTGTGATGTACAATTACCATTGCATTCCTTTGCACACTATATCCTCCCCTCTATGGCTTTCATTTGAAGCCACTGTATTCTAAGGTCCTTTTGGGACATAATGTATGTTTGCTTATCCTCGGCTGATCCATGAATACCTATATATATATATATATATATATATATATATATATATATATATATATATATATATATATATATACACTACACTAAAAGCCACTGTAAAGGTTTGTCACTTTTACACCGTTGCTAGCTGCTGCCATTGGCCAAATGTTTTATGTCCTCCCAGAGTGAGAGTTACAGTGGATGATGTTAAAGTGAGAAGCAAGCCGTAAAAGAGAAGAAGAAAACCAAGGCGGGGAGATGAAAGAATAAGAGCATAAAACGGTGGGAAGTATCTGTGAGAGAAAAGATTGTAAGGAAAAAGAAATGGAGATGGTCTGCGAGGGAAGGTGGGATAAAAGGACGGTACTATTCTGTTGTTTTCTTGAAGCCCTAGGCCCTGGCCTTGATGGTCTTTTGGGAATCCCTGCCCACCTAGCACACCACGGTTTCTGAGCATTGACATTCATCGCTGAATTGTTTCAATACAAAAAAACAAAACTACTAAAGACTTGACATTTAGTTATGTAAAGAATCCTGTTGTGATCGGAGCACACACATAATCGGGCATGATTCTGTTTCTAAATTTGTGCCTTTAACTACGTGACAAAGAAATGTGCTAAACCAGTAAGTCTGTGTTTTTACATTTACATATGAATTGAGTTGCTTGAGAAATCCGACCCAAGCTGCATGTTTTCCCACACTCCCACCCCCTACCAGAAGTCCAAAAACAAGAAATTGCCAAACTCTTGTGAGTGAAGACTGTAAATTGCTTCTAAATGGGTTCGAGAAGACGCTTAGTATGTTTTAGTGATATCCGGAATAAGAAAAGCAATCTGTCCCAGGGTGAATGAATGAATTGTATCCGTGAAGTGCTATTTAACACATATACATGGAAACCTAAGAATATATCATTGTAGGAGGCAAAGAGCGGGTGCATTCATATAGATGCAGAATAGTTTTAAAAATGTGAAACGCTTTATCTACATAGCCAGTTTCATTGGACTCTTCCACCTTTTGTAAATGCGCTTTACATATAATATCAGAAATCTGTATTGTGTGTAAAAACCTTTCGTGCACTAGAAAAAAGCACTTAAACACTTTTTTTTATTCTACTATCTGTACTTAAAGCTCTGTGTTTTTGAGTTCCATCCAGCTGTGTTACAGATATTAGTGTGTTGTGTTGGTGTACACTTTTATTAGCTTGCAAAAGCCTCTGTTAGTCACTCTATATGTGTTGATTGCCAGGATAATCGCTTTGGAACCTAAACATGTCATTCTAGTCCTGGTTTAGCAGAGTTTGGTTTAAATGGATTGTGAATGCATCTGAGAAATCAGCTATGTATGTATACAAGACTGAAAACTCTCAAACTTACAATTGTAGGCAGGGGTGGGCAAGATCGGACCTGGAGGGCCACACACAAGCCTAGATCGGAAGCAATCCTTTGTGACTGAAGAAGTGATTGACTCACCTGTGTGTAGCAGTGATATCATCAAATCCTGACCTGTGTGGCCCTCCAGGTCCGAACTTGCCCACCCCTAGTCTAAAGGCTCCAGCTATTATTTATGTTCATAGCTTTGCCAGCAGCCAATGTTGTTAATTCGATAAATCCATCACAAATGTGCAGTTTTTTCTTGAACAGTGGTGTTTTAATGTCAAAAAATGCCATAACTGCAAACTACCACATAAGTCACGTACACGCTGCTTGTATGCATTTGTGGGTGAAAGGCTAAAAATGCAGAAACCTATCCACATTATTCTCCTTCAGGGAACAAAAGTTGGTATAACGCTTCACCTACTAAATTATCGCCCATACTACAAAATGAGGCAACAAAACTTAAGGGGCCCAAGTTGATATCAGGGGACTACTGACCTGACTTGCAAAACTTAGTTTGGCTTGGCACTTAAAAACATAAAACTCCAATCTTCAAGCCCCAAATCCCAAGAAGAAGTGTTTTTGTCTGATGGCCGAGCAATCTAAAAGCATATTCAGTATGCAGATAAAATCGTGAATGTTCATATATCACATCACCTACTTCCCCTTCATGAAAAAAAAAGAGCCCACTTCCTCTCTTAAACGTGACTAATGTCTCCATGTTTGCTGCCTCTTAAATACTAAGGGACAATATCCTCTCATGTGGAAGGACGGTTCCTATTTACATGAAAATCCCTTGATCACTCCAAACTGTCCATCTTCTCATTTTATTAAACAGTGGAAGTTGCAGATATGGTATACATTGTAAAACTATAGGTACAAATAAGTACTGATTGTAAATCTTTTGTTTGGTGCAAAGCCATGTGAAAAAGAGAAAATTCTGGGCATGCTCAGATCCCAACGAGTAACAAGGCAGAATCCTATTCTAAATTTAAAGGTACATGTTCTCCTCCTCCCTGCTTACAGCCCACTCTTTCATTCTCTGGTTCCTAGTGTACACACATTAAATGGACTGGGGTGTCCGCTCATAATGACAGCACATGACTTAATTGGTACATCACGGTTTTGGCATTGATGTAGGTAGTAAACATGAAAGTAAGACTATGTACAGTGGTAACAAGGGCTCTGAAACGGTTAAACATTTCACTCCTGCTCAAAATGAAATTAACTTGCATAGTAAAGTCATGCAAATATTCTGCAATTAATTTGCCTGGCCTGATATGTATCAGCAGCTGGAAAAGCCCTGATTTTTCTATTTTCCTACGAGATGAAAACCTGCGCTTCCTCTCTGGGTAAGAGCGGTGCCAACTTAATGATTTGAAAAGATGCATCGCTCAGTGTCTGAATCACTCTGAACTAAATGTACTGTACAAAACTCTGAGTAAATTACTGCGACTATATATAATCTTATTATGCAAAACACACAGGGGAACTTCCTATGCAGGAGCACATCTTGTTTGTGCATTCAGATACAGAAAACTCATCCTTAGACTACTTTATTTTATAGTGCAAAATCTGCAAATATTTACAAGCTAAATTTAAATTACGAATTCCTTTTGTGATCTTAAAGGACCACTTTCAAGCCATAACAAGAGGTAGATGTTAGTTAGGTATTGATCAGAAATGCACATTCCATTATTTAAAATTTAGCAATATTCACTATTCCATCTGCAGATTGGGTATTCTCAAATGTATTTACACAGAGCATGAAACCAAGTGGTATGGGATCTGTACAAATACCTTGTAACTGCAGAGTTATTACGATATCCACAGGTCTGCATGCAGGACGTACCTGTTATATCTGTTATTTACCATGATTAGAATTGGTATATTAGTGAATTGGATAAATGTCAAGTGAGAGATATTTGAATGTTGATGTGAGAGCCGACGTGTGCATGTTGTTGATGATCTCAATATATTCATGCATGGGTTTTGGAGGCAGTACAGTGTCTACATTATTTGAGATTGTGTCTTTTCTTGCATTTTAAAGATTGTTGCTTTTGATTGTATTTATTTATTTGCATTGCCTGCTGAAGTCCACCATGTTGTTTTTGGCATCATATTTGCAAGACCTGAATAAGCAGGATGCTGTATTATCGCCATTATTATCAACTGTATTGTCGTGCTAGTTAGACGGTCTTGTTTGGACGATGATAATTAACATGGTCATTCTCAGACCGCACCAATTCACAGGCTGGCAACATAATGTATACAGACTTGTACCATAAAATTGTGTGCCCGCACCTATATCATTCAGTTGGTACCTGTGTTGGAGCATCACTTATATGGCTGACTCCTTTTGTCAAATTCTGAGATGTAACACCCTTTTTTTCCTGTATGAATTATTCATTCTTGTAATAATAAAGTAAAGGATTAAAGTCCCCCAAATAAAATCTCCAACATATGTTACCTCTTAAAAAATAGATTTAAACATTCATCAAATTGGGAGGAGAGTGTCTTACTTCTCAAAGTAAGGTAGGGTTTCATTCACTAACAATAGACCAGTGCACTGAATTAATTTTCTTTTTGTGATAAATTGTTTTGTGCTGTGTACTTCTGCATTGTTGTATTTAAAAAATGCTGATTTTTTTCTTCTATAATCTCAGCAATGTGTTACAGGCCCCTCTGCCAGTGATAGGGTTAATTAGTTGCCCATAAGCACTTAATATCCTGTGAAATAATTCACTTACCTAACCAGTGTTATTTATTACATAGGTTAGAAACCTAAGCCAGTAATGCCAATGATGAATATGCTACTGCAGAGTGAGTGATGTGAGAAGCAGTAACAAGTAAGGATGCTTCCACAACTCTTATTTCTTGCCATTGTGACACAGTCCAAGGAGGTGGGGGGTCTCTGTAATTTGACCACACCAAGCTAATCCCAATTGCCCTATCTACTCCCTGCTAATTCCCTTCCTCGGTAAAGCTATAACAAAATGTCCTGAAAGCAGCAACATTTACGCTGAGATGTCAGTGTTTTCACTTGTCTTGGTGGGGAGTCCAGCCTCGTACATGGCACAGATCACATGTACCATTATAAACATGTATCCCTCCCACATAGACAGAGATATTGAAAGTTCCTTTGCCGAAACCTTGTGTAATCTGGACTCTTATCTTGTGGTTTGTACGTTATCTTGAGATATCTGGGTTTAGATTGCATGGGAAGTAGCTACTGGGCATGGCGATATCTTGGTGCATATCATGGTGCTTAGCATAGGCAAGCCTCACTTCCTCTCTGGTATGCATGATTTATTTTGCTGGGTAGGCTCCGGAAGTAATCCAGAATATCTACCTCTCAGCAGAGTTATATCATGAAAAGCACATTTGCAACTTGTTGTGGAATTTGTTTTTCACAGCATTTGATAAAAGTGAATGCACTATAGTGACCTTTCATTTCATGATCTTATTAGACTTCTTGAAGGCTCCTTTTTTCTAAGATCATTAGAGATCCTTAGTCTTTTGCTAGATCCTTAATCTATAAAGCTATTTTGGGAGAAAAAAAATGTTTCACCATTTACATAAAAATGCTGCAAAATCCTCCCTTAACTTAATTTTGAGAGAGAATTCTTACAAAACTGACCTTAGGTGGTACTTGACTCCCACTAGACTGAAACGTTTAAATCCATCACTGGATGGAAATTGTTTTAGAGGTTGCAATTCTACCTGTACATTAAGACACATACTTTGGGACTGCCCTCAAATTGCTCCCATTTGGTCAGGAATATATGACACTGGGGCCCTTTAGATTGTAAGTAGCGAGTTTTCAATCTTGTAGGGTGCTTTGGAAAAAAGCACTTCCTGCAAACATTCTAAGCTCAAAACAGGGCCCTCCATTTTTCTGCAGTTTTTTAACATTGTATTCTTCCTTGTCCTTATCCCCTGTACAGCGCTACGGAATATGTTGGCGCGATACAAATAAAGACTAATAATAATAATAATAATAGATTACCTCAGAACCCTATCACTAGTCTCTCCAAGGAAGCTCAACTCCTTACCAATCAAGTTTTTTTTTTTGTTTTTTTTTAGCAGCTAGGAACACTATTACTAAAACCTGGCACTCATCCATCCCCGATGTGACTGGTAGATCCTCCTATCATGTTCAGGACAGTCACTGCTTTAGGTCATAGCCTCCTGTTCTCCAGAGACTGATCGAATAAGGCAGAATGTTTCAGCTGCTGTGTCCCGCTTACCTACCCAGAGTCTCACCTTGATGTATATCTTCCTGTCTGTGCCCTACACAGCTGCAGGTAATAAGGAAAAAGCAAGTGAAATTTGTCAAACCTAATAAATGTATGTGCGCTTACACAGCATTATGTATTTAGAGCCATATGATGACCTTCAAAAATGGCAAATCTGTGTTCATAAAAGCTTTTTTAATAAAACATGCACCTGTCTTACTTTAGATCAGAGTGCCATATATCAGTGGTCTGACACAATATTTATGTGTAAAGGCTTATCTATCTATCTATCTATCATGCATTGTACTGTAGTACAGTAGTTTACTGTGGTCAGAGCAGTAAATATGTTAATCTACTCTTAAGTGAACAGGACAGGCAGAAAAGACATCTTATTTTTTAATGGCTAAAAGACTGTGTCCTCATAACATAGCGACAAGGAAACATGGACTGGAAGCAATGTTAACATACAATCTTCAAAATAAGATGTCTGCTAAATAAACAAGAGCTTAATTTCCAGCAAAAATGTTCACATAGTTTATTAATTTGAGCATGTACAGCCCCACAGGGATTTTTTTGCAATGATTACACGCCAATATTTGCATACGTGATAAAGTGCCATATTTGGACCTGTTGCTGCATTCTTTTAAGACAAATTTTATTTTAGGTGCCAGAGATTGTATGTAAGGTTTAAAATTAAAATTTCTGAAACAGTGTATTGATATTTTTAAAATAGATTTAAGATGGAGGTAGTGTACACTTAAAACAATGTCCTGTGGTTTTTATAGTGTTCCATATACAGGTATGAACCAGTAAACGGACTCCCTTTTCTCCAGGAGTGACACAGCAGTCATTAGTTTTGCAGCACATCATAAATGTTGTTTGATGTTCACACTGCCTGAGACTTCTAGAGAATTGTTTTTTTTTTTTTAGCACATTATGACCGATGCCTGCAATTTATTTGTGTTCTAGTAGGAAATAGAATGGACAAAACAATAAAACATTATAATGCAAATCATGATCTACAGCTTTGCACTTCTGGGTAGTACCAAGTTGTGTACGACTGGGTAAAGGGACGACGTTCAACTGGTCCCTTTTGGCTTGGACAGTTTCCCATTAGCTTCAGGTTACTGAAGTATTTTATGTGACTTTTTTTTTCTTTCTAGAAAAACCTGCTTAGTTTGGTGCAAGCTTAATAGTAGTGATGCTAGAGGGGTTTGAAATGCTTGACAGGTGCCTCTGGCCCTAAATGGATTACAGAAGCAGTTCTTGTCTAAATATCCCGTTCATTCATAACAGGGCTTTCTAGTACATTAAGTTGTCATGTTTAACATGAAAATGTAGGTTTCCTACTTTACATTTTTTATTTTTCTAGAATCACTTGTCTGTCTTACATTGGAACAGCAATTTCATGACAAATTTTAGTTCGGATTCTTAGATTTGCAATAACAGTCTACATCTAAACTCAACTGATGGCTCCAATCTATTTGGATAATCTATATATCAGTTTAGATGAACCCTTCCTTTGTACCCTAAAAAAGGCTCAACATTTGATAAATCTTCACCATAGTTCAGGAAAAAAATATCACAAACGAACAGCTGTGAATATATATATATATATATATATATATATATATATATATAAAATTTATTTTTATTTTTTTATTTTTTTTAAAGCAAATCATACTTTTTAAAGGCTTATATAGAATACTCTATTTTTTTTGTTTGCTCCTTGGCTTGTGAAAAGGGAACCGTGAAGCAAACACCCTGTTGTATAACTACAACCCTGTTTCTGCAGAAATATATAAGATCATTTTCTTAAATGAAGCATTCACCAATGTATCATGGATGATTCCAGGAATTTCAAATTAAAATTAGCTTTATTATGGGCATAGCTGCTGTTGTGTGGAGTTGTCAAGCAAAACTAATGTCTACAAAAAAAATGATTTTTGTTATATGCCTCTGTGCATATGTCTCTTTGTGAGTGCATGCAATTTACTGGGGCTGGGAGAGATCACAGGGGCAATTCACTGGGGGTGGGGAAGGTGATGGGGTAAATCGCTGAGCCTGGGGAAAGTATCACCTGGGATGTAGGTAAAACAATCAGTGAATGAAGGGACACAGACCTTGTTCTGGGTATTAAAGAAATCTAAAGGAAAGCTGCCTGCACAATCCCAGGCCAAAAAGATACAATGTATTAGTTATGCTAATTATCCCTGGGAATTTCAGGGGGTGTCAACATTGATAGAAAACTGTTTGAAAATGCAAGACATCCAGCAAACTTTAGGGTAATGGTTTAACTGTTTATTTTGGTATTTTTTTCATGAAATTTTTGTTTTTCATAAACTACTAATTCTCTATCGGATGCATTAATAACCCAGCTCACTTGAATATGCCTTTAAGTCATGAAAGCTGGACCGTTGCAGTGACCATTTAAGCCAAACTATCTTTTTGCTTGTCCTTTCTGCGGCCACTTAGATAAATGTGATCTTGTGTATGTAATTACATGGTATTTGCCATTAATCTCCAGATTGTTGAGTCTATCCATCCAATATGTAATAATTTTTATTTATTTTAACTTCTTTTTGAGGATTCTACTAAAAATGAGTCTCTATGATGTACCTGTTCTAGCATTTCTTGCAACCATATCGGACATTGCATGATTTGGAAATCCTTAGCTGAACAAAGCAATGTCTGGAATCCAGAACTGGCTGCTGTCCGTGTATTTTATCAGTTTACAGTACAGGTCTGCCACCGATTTTTATCCGAGATTGCTTTGTCTGAACCTCTTTTAATCTGGACAGAATTTACCCACAGGATTTGGTTCATCACAGCCTATTTGAAGGCATTTCTGAGCAAGCAGTAAAATCAAAGCTCTTTTTGAACATATTCTGAGTCTACTTGACCATCTTAGAATGTTTGATGTCTTGACCCTAAAGGGCGGACATTCCGGGCCTATTTTAACTTAAAAGCATGACAAAAACAGCATATTTTTGAGAAGCCACCACTGGTCTGGCAAAATCGATTTTCCACCAAAGCCCCGAAACCAGTGACGCTGAATAATCGGTGGCGGGCCTGTAGTAGAATCTGAGAGCGGTGTAATCTTTTGGTATTAACGGCTACATTTAATGAGGTGGCTCTATACCAGAGATACACATATATAGTAATAATAATTGGCTCACACATAAAATGTAGCTTAAAGTTACTAGTAATGTTTTATTTTGCTGTCCCTTTCACACAAATTAAGCTTTTATTGCCAAGTGTTAAAGTCCATGTTTGTCTATTTATAATAAAGGTTATTAAGAAAGGTTATTTACTATATTTAAAACATAGCTCAGTATATTGCAAAAACAAACCATAATCTATATTTGCTTTACACATTGGCAAGAACTGGGCAAAATAAGACCATCAGCCAGGCCAGCATGATGAGAAATGTTTTGCTGTCTTTAAGAGAAGCCATGAAAGCTTCACCTCCTTCTATCAACTATATTCTGTATTATTAGTCCAGTAAGAGTCATTTCCTATTTAATAGTAGTACACCTACCAAATGGTGTCTTGTGCTTGGTTGTGTTTTATTGAGTAACCTAAAGCTTTTCATGCTGAACTTAATTAGAATACAAAAGTCAAAAATGGAAAATGTTTAAAGTATTAGATACTTGACATGATCATGCATAGTAGCATTTTGTTCATATGAATGAAAGTATATACTTTAGGAAAGATTTCTAACTTTAGAAAAGTTATACATTGCATTTGTGAATAAGGATTTATGTTGGCTGCCAAGGCCAGAAGAGTCATTAAGGTAGATGCCAAGGTTTTTGAGTGCGTGTGACCATGTTGACTTTTCATATCTCACTATGGCAGCAGCACAAAGTTCATGCAGACTATTTTACCTCTAAATGCAATTTTTAAAATAAATGCTTTGATTATTCTGCCTATATTGGTTTGGATTAGTATTGTATCTGTAAAATACCATGATTGCAGCGTTAACAGTGCTGTGCCAAAGGTACTCTATATTGCACTCCTAGAAGTAACAGAATAAGAAGCTAATTTACTGCATTATCACAAATTTTGGTAAATTATTACTGAGAAATATAGGGTTGGTTTTGTGGCTAATGTGTGTCTCCATACTTGAATTCACAGCTCCGATTACTTGATAAGGGTTGGGGGGTTCTAGCTGAATTACAACATTGGAGGTCATTGTTTTGGTCACCACAGGAACACACAAGCAGACAGTGATTTAATGTGCACATCAAAGCAACTAATGAATATTCAGGATCCATTCATTTGTATAAAAACACAGCAAAAATTTCCCTGGAATGGTCCATTTTAGAAACCATGACTAATGGCAAATATATTTTGGAATGACAAATTCACTGTAAGACCGCTTGACCGGTGATTATATATAGTGTTTTAATGTTTTAGTTAACAACTGTATCCCGATTTAAAGAGTTTGAGTGGTTTAAAGAAAAATTATATACAAGCACATGTGTTGACTACTAACCATTTCACTTACATTAACCAATTTTAGGTCTTGGACAGGGCTTGATAAATCCCGGGAACCAAGGAGCCATGGCTCCTATAATTTTACAGCTGGCTCCTATATTTTTAGTTGTTGTACATTATGTCTGTGTGTGGTTTGTGAAAAATCCATCCTTTGCTATGCCTAAAACTGTGAAATACAGTAAGCATATGCTTAAAAGGAGCCATGTTTAAAATGGTTTGGATTGACCAAGTGATGGTGCATTATGTGGCCTCATTTGCATGTCCCGCCCAGTTTTCCCAGACTGCAGTGCATATACTGTATTTCTGAGAAATTTGAGGAGGAAATACGTTTTTATCAACTTATTTTTAGACCTTCAAATGGAATCGCTAAGCTTTACTGATAATTTTAGGAGCCAGCTAGGCTAGCGAGGAGCAATCCAAAGCTTCTGATAAATTTGTCAACCCCTGGACTAGGAGTGGCTTCTTTTGTGGTTGGCATCAAACAGTGTAGCTTCAAAATCTTCTCTACTTTTAGAGGTCACTGGACTCCTAACATGCTCCAGGAGGGTTCCTCTGGGAAGTGAGTGGATCAGATTACATTGCTGTACCAAGTGTTGATGTATTCCTTGTGTTCATGACCCCATCTGGGAGGTTGCAGGCCTGTAATGCATTAGCTCATAAGGGTCAAACCACATTTCCAGATTCAATCAGATAGTGCTCTCTGGGTGATGATTACTTACCACCACTGGGAGAATTATTACATTTGGCTCAGGGGAACCACCAGTGCAATTTGTCATGATGAGAAAAATGAATAAAAAGAGAAATCTGTATTACTTGAAATATAGCAGATATGTGATTCACCTTGATCTGTTTTATATTTTCCAAAGCCCTCTCATCTTTTTTTAATTTTAATATTTGGTCTTAATTGGAAAAATAGAAAACAAATAAGGAAAAAAACACACATAGCCAAGTATGCATCGCATAAGTACATTGTGTAGCTTTTGATGTACTGTACTGAAAAAAAATCTATGAAGGGAGTGATTTCAAGTCTAGTTTATTATCTAAAAAGTTGCATGGTTTGTGTGTTAACTTAACTCACAACTAATTATACATCCCCCTTCCGGATCTCTACCTTGTCGTGGTGAAGGGGCTTTTGTACAAAGCTGTGAGCTATACCACGTAAGTTCACCGAAGATGGACAGGTCATAGCAGAGCGGTCAGTCAAATTGAGGTCCACTGGAGAAGGAGCTGACAACCCACTCCAGTATCTTTGACACGAAAAGCATATGGATAAGCACAAGCAGCCACACAGACAGATGTGCCTGGCGTGCTGTGCCCATATGGTCACAGAGGGTCTGACAAGACTGAACAACAAATTATACATAGTCATATTAACAGAATACTCCTGCACATTTTGTAACACTGCAAAAACTTAAAGCAAGGTTGCATAGCACTCAAAATTTATAGTATTTGTGACAATTTGGGTGGCAATTTATAATCTGTGTATGTTTCTCTATGGCATTGATCATTTAAAAAATTTCCTCTGCAATCTCAAAATTTGCTACCATGCATTTAAGAGCATGTTTGATCTATTTGTATTTTTTTGCATGAATAATAAATATTTAAGAAATGATGCTGCCTACACTGAAATAAATAAAAATCAATGAGTTATCTACTTTGTCCAAATATGCTTCAATTCACAAGCCAAGCCAAAATGTTGTTCCACAACCCCATGACTTGTGTTGCCTCTCTAGTTTGTATTGATGCTATTAAAACAACTTTGTGGGTACACAATAGATTCCTATGTCTTCCTGCAAAGTGGTCATTTTCTCCCCCTCTGAATTGACCTCTTACATCACATATTCTTATTTTTAGCCAGGAATTTCTGAATCTTGCTCTGTGCTGTATCACATATATAGTTGTGAGCATGCGGGTCGTTGCTAACGCTGCGGACTCGCGTAGCAAGCCTGCTGTCCTTGCAAAGCGAGGGCCGCAGTTGCTGGCAAGGAGCGGCAAAAGCGCTCCTTGCCAGCAACTGCGGACCCTCGTGAAGCGGAGGTGGAGGCTCCCACGTCGACTGCAAAATTTATGGACTTACCGTCCACAAATACGAGCCGCAAAAATCCGACCTTAGTGCCCGAATCCTGCGCACAAGAAATCATTAAAAACACAATAAATACACACAAGAAACACATAAAAAGCTTACCCACAGCAAGGCGGACACCCAGGACCTCGAAAACTGAAGTTACACCTCAATTTAAGTCGAAATACAAGAGTTTAGACACCCGAAAATCACCTAAGCAAGAGGAAAAATGGCCACCGAAAAAAACGAGAACGAGGCTACAGGACCCTAAAGACGCAAAACACCACCAAACACATACGGATTTTCCGAAAAAGCCGGACGAGATCCGAAAACAAGGATGCAAAATCAGCCACAGCCGCGTACCACACACATTAGGCGCCATTTTACAACACTTACTTACACCATGCTGAAGTACACAGCTACCCTAACGGATTTTCCTTGCGCAGGCACCCTATTTACACTGCACACATTGCTGACACTTACAAAGCAGCTCCACAGCACTGATGCTGCAGCAACATGAAAACAGATTGCCAGCTCTACAACACAATGCTTCCTGCATATATTACTTCAAAATAGGTAAAGTATATTCATTTATTATTTTATTCATTGCTTCATTAGCATACAAAAAAAAAACAACGATGCTCATAGCACACAAACAAGCAACAGCCTCGCAATGAGCGCCACGAGATGAGCGCCAAAGGCGCTCAGTGCAAGGCTCACAATGGTTCTCCGAGATGCTTCGGCGCTCACCAAAATAATGTCTCAACCAAACACCATTACCTGCCTTACAATCTTATTGCCGTCATTTTTTTGACGGGCAAGTCTCTAGTAACTTATAATTATCACAATTTTTGCACTAGGAGCGTCTTTGTTCTATAGGAAGACTGGTGACCCAGGGATTTTTCTTGTGTCTTGCTCGGCATAGAGAATGACTTGGGCCCAGTGTTTGTATAAAGATCTTTTCATAGCTCCTCTTGTTGCCCATGGAAACCTAGATTTCCAAAATTTCTTTATAAATCCCTGGGGCTTCAGCTGTCCTTTCCACATGCAGTCTTTCTTGAAGCACATAGAGCCATCAAAAAACATCCTTTTCTTCTAATTTTCTTATTTTCAGCTATTTTCTAAAAATAGCACTTCCTTGTGAAATGAGAGCTGCGTTTCCACTCACCATTTTGTGATCTTGTCACCTATATTGTTTTTATGGAACTACTACACAAACTTGTAACAGCCTATGTATGACCTACTACTCTTTTATGTGTCTTTTTTTTTTTCTAAGCTAGTTTATTAGTACATTTGATAACCAATGCGTTCTGTTATCAATTATCCCAAGGGGGAGAGATCTATTGGAAATGTGTGTGTGTTTATTCGTTTTTCGATTTATTAAAGATTGGATGTCGCAGCTCTTAAAATGTGACATCTGGCTACATATATAATATATATATATATATATATATATATATATATATATATATATATATATATATATATATATATATATATATATATAATGTGTGTGTGTGTGTATATAATGTATGTATGTATGTGTATGTGTGTATATATATATATATATATATATATATATATGTATATATATATATATATATATGTATATTATTGTGTGTGTGTATATATATATATATATATATATATATATATATATATATATATATATATATATATATATATATATATATATATATATATATATATATATATATATATATATATATATATATATATATATATATTGTGTGTGTGTGTATATATAATTTCTTTTTTTTGATGTAGAAAAAAAAAAAAAATTTGGACCCACACACGCATGTTAGACACCTGCACAGTTCTTTCCATTACTAAAATTGATGTGTGTGTAATATATATACATATATATATATATATATATATATATATATATATAATGTGTATATATATATTTATTATTATTATTATTATTATTTTACAGAAAATATAGTGTGTGTGTGTGTGTGTGTGTAAACAAAATTCCTTAATGGGTATGTAGGAATACATACACATGCACATTTTTTTTTTTTAACCTGGAGATTACCTTTTGTTTCTCATATTCTTGTATCACTTGTTTTGCCAGTATTTTTCCTCATATTACTGGTCTTGTCAGGAAACTGAAGTGGGCCCTATCTGAGTAGCTAATGGTGGCCCTCAGGATAATAAGCATACTGAGAATGTTCTGTGAGGGCAGATTAGGCATTTTGTATTCACATATACACAATTCATTTGGCATGTACATGAGCATTTTGTTGTTCTGGAAGTTTTTCCAGGCTGTATGGTATCAGTAGATGAAGTGACAGCGTTTGTTGGATTCCTCCCACAAAGGATGAGGGTGTGACACATGAACGTTAATGACAAGTCGTGGAGAGGCCGCAGTGACAAATGTGAGCCCTGGGGGTAGAGTGAAAGTGAAGGAAACTATATGTTAGGGTGGTGAGGGCTCAGATGGGAAAAGTGACAAATGATGAGTCGGAGAAAAAGACTGGTGAAGAATTCAAAAAGTAACAAATGGTAAAGAATATTGGAAATATTTGATTAGAAATAGATTATTTCCTGTGCTAATAATTGACAAGTGTAGAAACACCTGGAACATTCCAAGTCAATAGCAGTGTGTCCAAAATTGTGGTCACTGGAATACTGATATTGTGTTTTGTGTTACCAGGTGGTCCACAGGAACTAGTCCATTCTGTCAAAGGTTTTATGCAGTGTTTGTACATAAATTCTAGGTAGTAAACTTGAAACACTGGGTTCTTGGTGGGTTTTTGGACCATCCTTTTTGAGTATAGTTTGTGGAGATGGTATTTTGGGGTTAGGCAATTCTGCCAGTACTGCTATAACCAAATAGTTTGGAAAACCCTGTTCAGTTTATAACTTACCAACTTGAATGCGTTGATAATTCTTTTTTGTTTTGCCAATAAAATAAAAATTATATATTTTTATTAAATTTTATATTTTCTATCCTCTCTAATGAAAAAAGTTAACGGGGAATATTCTATAGGACAAAATTGTTTGCCTAGACACCACTTCGCTTGCCAACTTGTAGAAGATAGTGGACCATGCTTTGGAACTCATTGCAGATCTCACCATAAATAAATCTATTCTTGTCTTCCCCTTTGACTAAGGTGATATATCGTAGTTTGTTTTAAATATTTTGTGTGTGTATGTTATACATTTTCCATATCAAAACATGTTCTTCTTGACACACCAACTTCGGATAATAATTAATATACAATCTATGTATAGGTAATGTCCTCATTGTGCTAGAGGTGAACTATGTATTCTATTCTTCCGTGGATACACAAGCATTTCTACAGTACTTTTGTATAGTCCTTTTAAATGGTGTGCTGATTCTTCCTACTTCTAAAGACTTATAGTTGGGTTTAGTTCATTAAATCATCAGATGAAAATTAAAGGTTAACAGGTATGTATTATGCTTATTACGTTTTGTATGATAATGTCTGATAACAATATGGGCCAGATTTGTTAAGATTCTCAGGAAATACAAAAAAGACTCTGAAAAATGGTTGTCACAAACTCTTTGGGAATCCTTTATCAAACTGCCCTACTATCACACTGCTGTTTTGCGTCTCCATTTGCAGGGAAACATTTTCCATTGGTAAACCAGTCTGACAAAGATTACAGGTTTGAGTATACCCGCACGCTTATATACTAGCGTCTTGCCAGTCAAAAAATGACAGCAATAAAATTGTAAGCCAGGCAATGCGGTTTGCCACCCCATGTAAGGGTTTTGGTCCTCTGAGTACTTTGGGCGCTTATTGCGACCCTCGCTCTGAGCGCCTTTCGTCGCTCATCGTGTGGCTCGCATTAAGCGCCTTCGTTGCTCATTGCAAGGCTCTCCTCAGGTGTACTTTTGGTTCTGTGAGCACTCTGATCCCAGCGCTGAGCACCTTCGGCGTTCATCGATCACCCTTTTAAATTAAAATCCAGTAAAATTACATAAAAAATATACAACTGAACACAGTATAAATAATAGATATTCAGGGTAAGGAATGGTAGTTTCATGGTCCTCAGATACGGTCTGTGTCCGTCTGTACTTGATGAAGTTATGTTTCCTCAAGTTTTAATATAGCGGCTCCAATTGGCAAGTAATATTACTGTTAATGGATTGTAGGGAAATTGTGTTACATAAGGAACAGTTATGTATAAGTTTTGTCGTCTCCCACAGAGCTGCATCTAGTGGCAGAGCATGGACGTATATAGGTTTTATGCTGCCCTAGGCCTATTTAGCCTTGTGCACACCCCATTTATCTCGGTGCACCTACACACTCATCCTATCCCCTTGTTATGCCCCAAATCCTAGGTTTATGAGTATTTATGTTCAACAGAAAGTGTTATGTGTGATTACAGACAGAAATGTCTTAACATATAAGTATTTCTGTGCATATATAGCCATTATTGTGTGGCACTGCACCAGTATCTGCAAACTACCCTGCTACCAACTGAAAATAGGGTGCCCTAGGCCTGTTGGGCCTAGGTTAAACACACCACTAGGAGGAGGGGTAGTGTCTAACCACTTATAAGGAATTGCTTTTTTGGTTACTGATATCATGGTGTTTTGTATATTTTGGTCATTTTTTTTTCCACTTGAGCGTCGAATAGATCTACATTAGGTGATCTAGCACTGTATATTATATATTTGTTGGAATATAAATGTTTTGTTTTTTTCCAAGCCATATGAAGGTTGTTTTTATCAGTCAAAAGAGAAAATCTGCTGCTACTGCAAATTCGGATAAACAATGGCAGTAGAGGAGGAGTACATTTTTATTTTTTATCTTTTGGAAACGTCCCAAATATCTTGTTTACTGCAGGCGCAAAGTCTGAGTTATATGAAAGGATTATTCACATGATAAACGATTTGTTCAAAGAGTGTCCACCGAATGACCATTAATTAAGTTGCAATGTTCTGCCAAATGGGGAGATATAACTTTTTTTTAATCTTTTAGCGATTATTATTTATTTCATTTATTCGTAACACGCCAACATTCTGTAGCACTATACAGGAGTTAAATACATGGCAAAAGCCTAATTAACACATTGCAAAAAAAGGAGGGTTCTGTTTTTGAGCTTAAAATTAAACGTTCATAGTGCTGGCTTCCGTAGCACTGACACATGATTGAAAACTTGCATACTTACCTCCTTTAAAAAAAATGAAACGCATTTTTTATTTTTTGCACTCGAAACAGGAACTAGTAGTAATTTGCTGCATTGAGAGAGGTAAAAAAAAATAACATGGGTTGGCATTTTGGAACTACCCTTCCTGAAATACAGCAAGAGCTGGGAATAGCCTCTGGGGGATTTAAGCATCCAGACACAAGACAAACACCAGTAATGCCTCCACTTCCATCTCCTTTCATGATGGTAGAGAATGACAGTTTTCTATTGTAGTGCATGCACTTTTCATGCCCTTTCTGACATTTTCCAGTACAGTATTCCTCTAGACTCTGAAATCATTAGTGACTTTATATCCATTATGCTTTCTGTCAATGTAATGTTGTTAGTCTCAGCAAAAGGGTGGGAGTCAGTGAAAAGCTATTTTTATGTTTCTTTTCCTGGCTTACCTTTGGGAATGTGTGTGAAGATGTTAAAAATAAAACCAATTTAGATGCTGCAGTAGGAAAGATAAAATGAGGCTGCAGTTGATTAGACATGCAACACACAAGGTTTAAAACCATACTACATATTGCTTTATTATTTTTCTTAGTGTATAGTTTTGAAGCCCAAGTGACAAGTGCTCTATAATATATACAGGAAGATTTTTCTTTTGTGTTCACGTAAAGTTCACCTCCCCACATAAAATGTAAAATTATATTGTACCTTTTTAGATTGTAAGTGATGAGTTTCTAATCTTGTGGGGTGCTTTGGGGAAAAAAACACTTTACAAGACTTGAAGCTCAAAACAGGGCCCTCCCATTTTCTGCCGTTAATATTACATATTGTTTATTTTCTTGTTCTCCCCTGTACAGCGCTACGGAATATGTTGGCGCAATACAAATAAAAGATAATAATTGTAAAATCATGCTGCATGTTTCCTGGTATTTTAAGCCTACAATAATGGTTACAAACATATCATGCTTAGAATTCATCCAGAACAGCCTTACAACCTTTTAAGAGCGAGCACAGGGTGTGTGTATAAAAACAAGGTAGGAACTGTAGTACTTGTAGTAAGTACATATACAAATTGCCATGCCCCGTGCTGTACATAGGCTTTTCCATGAGCAATGGAGGGCTCCACTGGATCTACTTGCAGCTTTATTTCTGTATCAGAGACAAAATGAGGACAAAGTAGACCCTGGGATTTAAAAGCAGTGATATATCTCAAATATGGTGACACAATTTTAAGTGTTTTTTCTTTCTGAATGTTATTTGTATGTGTTTTTTTTTAATTTAGATTAGATTTACATGTATAATATTCCTAGCCACTGGTTGCCAAACCTTATTATCCTTGAGGAATACTTGAAAATAGCAGTGTTCTGTGAGCCATGCAAAAAGGAGCGTCTGAGTGAGTCTAGTGACAAGTATTGTATATCACTTATATACTATACAAGTATCTTAACAATATAGAAATATTTTAAGAATGATACAACAATCCTTATAAGAAGAATATCTACATTTTGAGTCCTTTTGTTTTATGTTGACTCCCGTAAAGACAGCTCTGTCCAGAGGTCCTGTTGTTGGGTGGGCTTTTTAGAGGAGTCTCTTTTGAGCATGCATTAATATGGGTTACACGTTCTCATGAACAAAATGTTTTCAAAATTGAAAAAGAAAAAATATACAGACAGACCCCGTTTAACACTGATTCACTATAAAGCTGTTTTTGCCTGACATGAGTTCCCCTATGCCTATCTTCCCCGTGTTAAACTGCCCTGTTCAGAGCTGTTTCGCTTAGCACTCCTATTGCTTGGAAGCTATCTACAGCGTTAAGCGAGGTATAGCTGTATATGAAAATAGATGGTGCTTTTAGAATAAAATGCGGACTTCATTATTGTTTGTATTGCTTTGCTATTGATTCCATATGTAATATATTTTAAGATTGTATCACTATTATTTTAAATTATAGCACCACTTCATGTTTACAATATTCAGATTTGGAAAATTACTGCTTTTTATTTTGGTAAAGGGGAAAAAACACAAATAACTAATATAACAGAGACCGCAAATGGTGTAACAATATATCCTGGATATTTAATTGAGGTCCGCTTGCTGATTCCAATCACTGTTTGAAGAATATTAGAGGTGGGGATTGTAATATGGCATCAGCTCCTAGCTCCTAAGATTACTGGAGTTTCGTAAAGAGTCTTCTAGATATGACACATGAGATTACTGTCAAAATATCTTAATTCTAGTCTTTACTTTTATGCAAATAGATTACTCCCTGTGCTGGTAGATGTTTGTATGAAGCTTATGATAATTACCAAGTGGCATGGTTGGTTAGTATAAATTATCTTCAATAAGAACTACCAGGCAAAAGCAGACCAATAAAAGGAGGTAAATAAATACAGGATTAGTATTATCCTTGGTTTGAGAAGTACCAACATATTTTGTAGCTCTAGTTTAGAGGGGTAGTAACTGACAGATGTGCTGGCGTGCAGTGGTCCATAGGGTCACTGAGCTGTGGACACAACTGAACAACAACAAAACATGGAGGGCCCTGTCTTTGAGCTTATATTCTTATATAAAGTGCTTTTCCCCCAAAGCACCTTACAAGATTGAAATCCTGCAAACTTAACGAATATACCTTTTAAGAAACATTATGATGTGTAGACATAATTTTTAAAAAAAAAATATAAACTAAACATTTTAAATGTGCCTTTGAACTATGGTCCATTTCCTATTGTCATTACTTTGCTCTTGGATTTAAGCATTAAGCTTCTTAAAACAAAAATGAATAATTACTTTTATCACTTAAAGGGCTTGAAGTTCAAAGCTTAAGCTTTTCTGAGTAGAGGGACCTCCTTGCTGTCCTAGAACAAGTCTATCGTGTGTTATCAGAGCTGCACGGTCCTGCTACATGCAAAATACCTACCTGCACATACCTTTTATTGCAAGGATGGAATTGAGAAACGCTGCGGTCATGCTTTTTGCTTCATGTTTTTTATTAATAGCCCTCCGCAAACACCATATTTAAATTGAAGGAAAATCTGTAAGCTTTGAGTGTTGGCTGGAGAGTAGTGTGACATAGTAAAGCGAGACATACTGTAAGGTGGTGTCTCATACCACATAATATGATTTGAAGCTACCCTTTGGACACGTATGTATATATGTATTTACCGTAATTATGGTTAGGACTGTTCGACTTGCACAGATGTAAAGTGCCAAGATTAGTTCAGACATGAAATAGACATGTAATGTAATATATCTACAATACAGAGTTTATAATCTATTTAAGGGATCTGTTGGTCTCTAAACGTGGAAGACCCAACAACCAGACAGATCTAACTGATACACTTCTCATAAACTAACCTTTTCTATTTTAGTCCAGGAGAGTGTTGTATGTTTGTGTCTGTATGTTTATATGTGCAGGTTGGTCTGTTGTCATGTATGTGTTTAATAAATGCTTTACTTTAGCATGTTTCTAGTTTATACCATGTTCCACCAAACTAGGTCAACAGTATCAGTATGCTTGGGAGTTACATTTCTTGTTTTGTGAGCACATACAAAGGATTCGGCGTCCTGGTGCTGAAAAGATGGACGTAGAAACGCCAGTGAGTTCATCAGAAGGGCAGACTAGAATTATTTATATATGGCATGACTAGCAGCAGGAAAGTGCTCGCATTTGCATGCTAAACTTAGGACACTTTCAGTCCTTTTAGAAAGGTGTTCACACAACACCAAAACAGAATAGGTCAACCACTGGTATATAATGTAAATGGTCATGTGTTAGTAGTATTTCCCATACAATTATTTTACTATTGTTTGTGCTTAATACCAGTCAGGATAAACTATCTGAAGAAACAACAATTTACCCTAAAAAATCACTTTATTTCATTTTAATTTGAATTTGAACCACAGCGCTTATAAAAATAAATGTCTTAAAAACACAATGGAATTTTGGACTTTAGCACAAAACAGACATCCAAACCCAAACGAACAAATGGGGAATAGGAGGGAGCCTATGGCAAGGGATAGCATTGAAGATAAGACCTAAGATCTTGGTGGATCCTCCTGCCTGGAAGGCTCTCTAACAAAAACCCCAAAGCTTACTAAATATCCTACTATAAATAGAAGGAAACCGAAAAAAAATATTTTATTTATATATCAATAAGCTAAAATTTTCAATTGCTTCTCCTTTAATATGTTTTGTTCTTTATCATTGATACATAGCTGCTTGTATTTCAACAAATTTAAAAACTAGAAGCTATCCTTCCCCAAGCCAAACCATACAGTGTATTCATTTCAAGCTATGCAAATATGGGACCACTTGTTGGATTGCAACCAAGATGAAACAAATTACCACTGGTTAATAAAGCTATAAAAAAAAATTGAATGTCTCAATCTTTATTGCCAAATTTTGAATATTGTAATCTTTTATTGTCAAATGAACACACCGAATGCAAATACTGATGATGTCCCTTCCGATTAGGGTATTTTAACCTCAAAGAGACTGCGGCTATTCCAGTATACACCTAGACTCTGAGATGACCACCATAGTGGTGAGACAGCCGTTAGGCTTTTTTGCAAAAAAAAAAAAGTTACTTTAGCAAGTTCCGTTATAATGTATACAATAGATATACTTATGACCTTCCCGAGAGGGCATTAGGAAGGGCTAAGCAATACCTTTCCTGAATGTTACAGGCTGCAAGAAATGTATTGAGGACTGACAGCAGAGCATTTACAAACAAGATACTATGGGCCTCATTCTATTATCGGCCGTAAAATGGCCGCAAGGCTGCGATTCCTTGCGGGGGTTCCGTTACTTGGAATTCAATTATACGCCCCCGCAAGGATCTCCCCTTACGGCCGGCCGCATATCTTGCAAACGGCCGTAAGCTCAGAAAACTTTAAACGCAAAAATACATTCAAGACGGCACTGTAAAGCTCTGTAAATGCTAGGGATCATATTGGGGGACATGAGGATTAATAGCAACCCCCTCTCAAGCTTGCACATCAGCCCAAATCCGAGATTTCATTAACTGTTTATTTTCCGGCCGCAGCGTGGGCTGGTCTGAGGTGCGTCCGCAAGGGATAACAAGGCGCCGGCCGCAAGCCTGCCGGAATCCCCGGCCGGAGGGGAATAGAATAGCCGAATAGCTTGCGGCCCCGCATCTCCTACGGCCGATAATAGAATGAGGCCCCATATGTGTAGACAAATGCTTTGATTTTAACCTACCCTATTTTCCCTTTCTTTTTCAATCAAAGGTCTTTCAAAAACACTCATACATCCAATCGTTCTGTTTCCTTCTATTTATAGTAGGGTATTTGGTAAGCTTTGGGACTTCTGTTAGAGAGCCTTCCAGGTAGGAGTATCAACCAAGATCATAGTACTTATTGTCTATGCTATCCCTTGCCATAAGCTCCATTCAAATTCCCATTTTTATTTTCAGTTTGGATGTCTGTTTTGTATTAAAGTCCAAAAATTCATTGTGTTTTTAAGGTATATATTTTTATAAGCACCGTGGTTTGAATTCAAATTAAATTAAATAAAGTGCCTTTTTAGGTTTCATATTTGTTCAGATTTTCCGTAGCTCACAATCCTACTGGGATAGTATTCAAGTTTAAAATGTATAGTGCTTACATCTCCTTTATTGACTTTTGATATTTACCTTTTGTAACGGATCTACTGGCACCCCGACCGGGTACCTCCGTTGATAGACGCGTCCTAGCTTGCGTCGAGGCCTACAAGCACTGCACCGGACACCAAAACCACCACAGACTCCAAGGATAGTACGACAGGAACAAGCGTTCAGTAGTTACAGCTCAAGGGAGTATGCAAAAGCATAGCAATCCCCAGTATGATATAGTGATCCCTTCAATAACGAGACAAGGCTACGTTTTGAAGGGTCAAGTAGAACTATATTTTAATGACAGGGAATCTCCTTTTATGCAATGGTGCCCTCTGAAGGGCTACACCCACATAATTATCACAACAGCCAATTATCTACATGGTTCAACCCCCACGTCTCCTCCCTTCAGATAACAGGTAACACAATTAAAACGGACACAATTTTAACCACATTCTGGATGTACCCCAAATACAGGGGGTACACCTTTAAGTCCCGCACCATTCAATATCTCTCACCCAGGGGAACAACATATACAAAAATGGCATGAATCAGACCAGGGGTTCAAAAGTTAGTAAAAGTATGTTTTTACACATAACACACAGACATTGCACATATCCCCCATACAATACACATATAGGACAATAGGTGAGTCACACCTCCCTGGCAACTTGGATACAATCAGACATTAATTAGATCATTCTTCTTTGTTCTTATCAAAGAATGAAAACACTTTAGAAAATGCAAGGATCCTTTACAACTTTCTTATCTCTTGAATCTCTGTAACAGTATTATCTATTAGCCTAGGTCTGCAAAAGTCTGGCTAATATTCTGAGCCAATATACCAACATACATATAGTAGGATCATATTTTAACCATAATAATCATAAAACAGTTTAAAACAGTGATGGGTTCCGCTACACCTTTTTTATGTAATTTTCTTGTATTGGGGATATGCTATTTTTTTATACCGTAACTGTAGTATAATTAGAAATGTTGCTGCAATTGTTTTTTTTTTTATGTTTAAGTAAATTGATTTATAGTAAGTAGAGTTCTTTTCTTTTTTAATATCCAGTTTCAATATTGAAAGTATTTTCATTTTTGATATACTGGTTTGCTAGATTAAAAATTAAATGTTTAATGGGAGTGCAAATAATTATTTGATTAAATGTTAAATGATTACCTGAGACTGTAAGATGTTAAAGTGTGTACCTCAATATATGTGGTGAGTAGTACCCATTCTACAGAGATGTAAAGTGCATAGAAAGTGGGATGTTCAATCCATAAACTATAAACATTTATTATTATCTGCACAAAAATTGTTGATGTTTTTTGGATTTATCTGTTGTTCAAATATGTTGGTTTGCCAAATGTGCCCTTGGCTGGGACCTCTGTAGAAGGTAGCTCTTCTTCCCTGTATGTGTCCCTCCAGGTAGACACACAGGCACTTTTGATGGTGTGTGATCTGTTTAGTTCAGTTTATGTGGTTTAACTTTGTGCGGTCTGTGTGTGTTTTGTCCATTTCGGTGTATGGTACCAGACGTTTAGACCGGAAGTCAATTTGGCAAGGATTTGTATGCAGATGCAATGTTATAGAATTAAGGAGAATATTGTTGATTTCAGCAGAATTCTAGATGATATACAATAAGGACAGTTGTACATTCTTTGCATACTGTAGATATGATAGCAGTATTATCTTGGATGATGTCATTCTCTTGTCATGACATCCTAGTTGAACACCTTATACATGCCAGGTGTTCCTCTATGTCTGGCCACTTCAAGGTATAGGTGCGATTCACTGCACAAAGTATAGGTGCGATTCACTGCACAAAGTATAGGGGCGATTCACTGCACAAAGTATAGGTGCGATTCACTGCACAAAGTATAGGTGCGATTCACTGCACAAAGTATAGGTGCGATTCACTGCACAAAGTTCAGATACGGGACACGTTATGGGGTCTGTACATTTAGCAAACTGTTTCTATGGCCGTTTGCCACAGAGTAATAAGAGGAGGACAAACAAGCTGAGCAAAACATCCATGACTGTTTTTCAAACCAGAAATTTATGGTAACTCATTGATGCCTTTCTAATTGTTCATTTAAAGTGCTCCTAATTTATTTCATATGTGCAATTATGCAGAGCCTGGTCATGCATCAGTTCAGTTTGTTGAGCGCTTGCAGTTGCAGTGACCACGTTTTTTTTAGAGTGCTCTAAATTACTTTGGTTTTACATTAAATGGCTGGCTTGCATTCCCTGGCACAAGGGCACTGCAAAGGTGTATGAGATGCCGTCTAAATCTAAATCAACAGGATATGCCCGTGGCATGCCAAGTCCAATTTCATCTGTACATGGCATGAGTAACAGGAGACCTCTTCCAGCGTGCTGTGCCAGAGGCACAATACCTACCACTGCAAACATGGTTTTATTTTATGTGACTGTTCAGCACTTCAAAACCCAATACTGCAATCTGGTATTTCACCGTTTGGCCTGTAAATCATCAGCCTGCTAATATGCTTACCTAAAGATAACACTATAGTACTGAAAAGATTTTAATGCTTTCCTATACTTTTTTTGAAGGACCACTGTGGTCATATAAATTAAAAATCTATTTTGAACAACTATTCTTGAAAATATGTAAAATAAAATAATATGGTAACTACCACTCCCAGAGCTGTCTGTAACAGTATTGGAAAGCTCATTTAGTTTACAAGGACACGCACAAACATGGAGGATCAGCTGATAAAAGAAAATGGTAGTAAAGAAAACATTTTTATACAAGATATACTATGTAAAGGCTGTGATTATATGTTTTTACTTTTTAAAAACCTTCTACCTGTTATCAAGGTTAGGTATTTAATGATGGTATAGAAAAAACTGACCATAGTGGTGCTTTAATACGACTTTTTTTTTTTAAAATGTCTCGGGTTGAGAAATGCATCAAATGCTTGAATAGCTCACCTATTACATTTACAGATATAAACTGG
This sequence comes from Discoglossus pictus, assembly GCA_027410445.1. Taxonomy (NCBI): domain Eukaryota; kingdom Metazoa; phylum Chordata; class Amphibia; order Anura; family Alytidae; genus Discoglossus; species Discoglossus pictus. The sequence goes on along the minus strand of CM050166.1, from coordinate 185,342,513 downwards.
GCTTGGTAAACATTGGGTTACTTTTTGTAGGATAATAATTTTTTTGTGTATATGTAATGTACATTTGACTTGAATATCTAAGACATGATGATCTGTATGTTCTAACTCAATATTACTTTTTAAGTTGTGTGACATAATAGTGTATAATTTAAACTACTGTGGGATACACCATGAGTTATACAAACCACTGTGCTATGTAAGTGCATTATTACACACACTCTTTGATAATATGTTCCTCATAGCTGTTTTACATTTTTAGCACCTTTTTTCTTTTTAAGATGGTACAACAAGTGTCTCATTGTGTCCTCGGTTATTCTTCACGCACCACATCCATAATTTCGCCAGTATTGGAGATTTGCTCACTAATTTCTTAGATAATTAGCACGTATCAAATAGAGAGTCGGGGGACGATTAATTACACTGACTCATCACAATATAATATCTTCAATGTAAGATTTTAAGGTAGTAGATACATTATTTATTCGATTTTGATGATTTCTGATGTGTTTTTGGTACCAACTAGAAGGCAGGTAAATCAATTTCAGCACATGTAGTAAACAAAGCATGTTTTTCCTGGAATATTACAGAAACACTTGTGGTGTTAGGTTGTCTAGTACTATTTTGTATATGAAGGACTAAATTAGTTTTATTTACATACACTTTTTTATTAATCACTTTTTTTAATGTAGTTTTCTATGATACCAAACCTGAAACCTTTTCCTTGTTTCTTACCATCATGTAAATGTTATTAAAAATGTATACTGTTGTATCACTTGTACCTAACTGCTTCCATTCAAAAGATTCAAATCCATTTTGCTAGCCAAATTAAAACCATATTCTATAAAGCACGGGTTATATATGACTTGTTCTTACAATATCAAAATATCTATACTACAATTGTGTGTTTCCTGCCTTAGATTCCATCTATCTATCTATCTATCTATCTATCTATCTATCTATCTATCTATCTATCTATCTATCTATCACAATAGGGGGTAGGCATGAGTGTCTATTAAGCTGGAAGAATAATCAGAGTATTGCAGTTTATAGTGATGCCTTTATTATTGGACAAACATTTTAGTTGAAGTCACAAGCAATTCTGATTAATGTTTAACATGAGGTTTGGAATATAGAGGTGCAACTCTTGAAAGCTTGTCACTCTAATGAAAATGTTCATGTCCAATAAAAATGTATTCCTATATACTGAAATACCCAGACTAAAATGCTACTATTTTTGCCTTGTACTTACCCATGTAAAGCGATACGGAATATGTTGGCGCGTTACACATAAATTATGATAACAATAAAAAAAACTATATATATATATATATATATATATATATATATATATATATATATATATTGGGAGTATAAATATATCATCCTTTTTTATCAATGAACTTTCTTTCTCTATTTGTGTTTTATTATGAGCCCAGATGCTGTCCTTGTGGGATCCTGCTAGAATATGCTGAATGGATAATAAGCATAATGGTTGCTTTCTTGAAATAACTTGTCTTAAAAACTGTAACTTGAATTGTAAATCTACTACATATAGCAAGTTGTTGACTTGTTTGCGTGCGTTATTATTTCTGTTTTGTTTTTTTAACTGAGAAATGATATTGGCACTTTGAATACTTTCAATAGACCCAATGACACATACAGCTGTAACATTACTCATTGAATGCGCTTTTCTTTCACAAAATATCATAAGCATTGATGGAGATGATGGGGACACTGGATAGTGAAGCATTGGCCAAAATGCATTCTACATGTGGTTTAATAAGATTTAATGGGGTACAGATTGGTCCTTATTTTCTTAGATACTTGTTTGGTAACTGAACCAACAACCATTACTTCTATTGTTCATTACTTTAATTTGGAAGAGCCACATATATTGCAAAAACTGGTGTGCACCATTGGATAGAGGCTTGAGAATCTTATAGGACATTTGTTATAGGCATTTTCTTAAAACGATTATAACCCCTGAAACCCAATAAGCATTGAGACTTCATGCAGTGGACCAATGTCTCTCTCATCCGTTACGACAGCATGAAGCATAGACCTGTTGGCACTGCAGGGGATGGGAGACCTAATAGTTGCAGTGCTTTTCAAGTGGTAGAAAGAGTGGTACTCTAAGAGTATATAGCTGGGGTATAAATGACCAATGCAATTCAGAAACCTTATAAATGTATACTTGTTCTCTGTTTCTCTTCTCATGTGAATTCAATAAGAAAAGAAAAAAATGGCACCTAGATTTGGATCTCAGACCTATTGCATGTCAGACATAATAATAATAATAATAATAATAATAATGAGCAATCTAACTGGATGACTTCTATTGAATATATAAAGCAATATTTGTATCTTTCAATCTCACACAACAGTTGCAAGTGCTTTTATATATACAGCAGTGCAAGGAAACCCTTTTCCACATCTTTCAACCAGTTAATGGGACAGAACAGGGGATTTATAGTGGTCCTGTAAACTTTGATGTTTTCCCTGATTTGAAACTAAGATTTGGACAAAATATATATTATAAGACCTACAAAACTGCACTGCGCTGTAAAGTGTAAGACTACCATAATCCAGAGTATGAAAGTTTACATTCTAGATTTATATATGTATGTGTGTGCGTACACAAACACACAATTAAATGTCAAACTGACGTTTTCCTTTTTATTTGCTGAAATGCATTTTAAGAAATATTGTTGTTAATCTAATACTACTGTGAATTGGCCACATAAGAAGCTTGCCTCCACATTTTTTTTTTATGAACTCTTTAAATATCCTACATATGTCTTGTGTTTCTAAATGCCCTGGCCGCTTGTGATCTGACATCATAGCAGTTGGTGGGCTAATCTAAGCTTGGTCCGGTGCTCTCCTGGATGTACTGACGTCAGCACTCCTATCGAGAGCGCTGACAGCTCTGTCCCACCTAATATGACATAATTCTATTTTCTTAAGGCGCGTGACAGGAAGAAGAGATATCTGTGCCAGATGTGTGATCCCCTCCCTACACAACAAAAAGCCTAATCCTTAGAGGAGCTCTAAAAATATAATCTTTTGCATCCTATATCTTCTTGTTTATATAGAATAAGCAATGTGTACAGCACATAAAGACTGCAGTTTAGCCTTGCATTTACCATTTTTAGACCATTTGGTTTTAAAGACAAATGAATAACCGTATTCACTCTGTCCTTTTTTAATGAATTGGATTTAATAACTGTCAAAAAAATAAACCCATGTAAAAAATACCTTAAAGGGATATGCAAGTGAGCTGGGTTTCAAATGTTTCCTACTAAACCGTTACTGACTAGTAGAAAAATATGTATTTATATTGAAAAGTTGACTGTACTTACATATTTATATGCTAGATGCCGATATGTGGAAACTTATATAAAGTGTACCCTGCAGTGTGTGACCTCTAAAGGAAATGATGGTTGGTGGGATCACAGCTGAAATTGCCCATAAGGAGACAGGCAGAGAGAAAAAAAAGCAGATCGCAACTGTCAGATTGTGATACAAATGTTTAAGTCTTTACTTCCTTCTGATTGGCCAAAACTGTTTTCCAATAGTATACCAGTTTAGCCTGGGTTTGGAGGGTGTTACCCCTAAGTTTCAACTAGCAGAAATGAAAAGATATTTTGCTAACTTCAAGGTAAGGGTTTAAATGCTTATTTTTGGTATTTGTTTCATGGATTTTTTTTCCACACACTACTAATTCTCCTCTGTCATATGCACTCCTAATCCAGCTCACTTACATATCCCTTTAATTTATTACTCATTTTTTGCAGTCCTGTATTTTGCAATATCAGCCCTATGAGTGAGCGGAGGCATGCTCTCATGTAGGAGGCAGTTTTGAGTCTAGAAACCAAGTAATTTAGCTGAATTGTAATATTGCCTTATTACTGATGATTTAATTTACTTTATTTGTGTTGGCAATCAGAAAAGTGCTTTTGGATTTGCAAAGAAAATGTTTTTTGCAATTAAGTTGTCTGGTTCTCCATAATATGGGACAAAAGTCCTTTAAACTTATAAGATCAATATGAGACACAATAATGTGTGATGCTCACGTGTTCAGCATTTATTATTTATGCGGTGTAAGTGGTTAATAAAAACCTTTGCCATTGTTTAGCTACAACAGGACTGTACACAGATAACCATGTCTTCTTGACATAAAAGAATAATACATATTCATACTATGGATTCTACTTCGTTTTATCAAGATGTCAACTAACCTTACAGTATGTCTGTAGGCTTTTATTACCAACACGGTCACCTAATGCAGTAAGTGTCCAACTGAACAGCATGATTGGTAAAACAACATTTTATATATTTTTTTTTTTATTTTGTTTCCTTTCTGAAAATCAATCGTATTGTGATATAGAATGTATGTGCATGGTTTGTGTTATGAAGATGATATTTATTGTATGCACTTTGATACAGATATTTTTGAGTTTTAGCTATCTATGGTAGTATGTATGTATTGGATAAGTTTTCTGATTCTGTCTACCAAAAAATACTTGGCATTACCTTATGCATACTTGAATATACAGTACATACACCGCAAGCACCCTCCATTAGTGCAGATCTCTGGCCAAGGCACAGTGCTGCTTCTGATTGGCTGGTAGGGTATTGGATGGACATAAAGACCAGTACTGACTGGTGGTAACTGGTGCAATGCTCTGCAATCGCACCAACCTGCACATGGAAATGGGCTTAACGTTACAGTGCGGAGGAGATGCAGCTCTGAATCCTGCATTGTCTTCTATTCATTGTCTACATGTAATGCTTTGAGGCTCAAACACAAAATAGAGAGGATCTTCTGATTATGTGCCAGAGAACTCCTACTTCAGATAATGTTTCAAAGGAAATGAGAAATAATAGCAGTAATTGCTACTTTAGCAAGGGACAATCTGATTTTATATTAGGTAAGTTCACAAAGGGGGCAAAACTAGTCCGAGCGTAGAAACTTAGGGAAAAAGTAACACAGGCAATACTGGGCATGATGCGCAGATGCATATTTCCCAGGTATATCTAACAGAGCTTATAACAAAATATCTATGGACCTCTGCTTTATAATGTATTGGTCTTTGCTTAGTTTACATACATGACCATGTGCATGCTTGTGTTGCCCAGACTTCAGCTTCATATTGCATCACATTTCAAGTATATAAGTGTTAAATTGACTCCGTGGTGGTTCCAAATATGGTATAAGCTGTAGGTCAGCCTTTCTGATCCACACACAAAAACTAGGTTGAAAAGTTTTGTTACTGAGAGATCATTGCATTTAATGATTAAGCTCCTTGTTTTCAGTACACTTGCCTGGATCTAGACATGTTTAGGCTCTCTTTCGAAGACCTAACTGCTCCAAAACAATCACGTATGGGGCTTATTCATTACATGCAATAATCACTCAGTAACGATAAGAAATCATTGCACTCCATGTATAATATAAATACATTATCTGAACACACTGTGTATTTATTTTATAAGCTAATCATCTTACAAAGCCCTTAACAACACTGTTCCTACATAAATCTCAACTCTTTTCTCCAGGTGCACTCTAGACTGCCCTATCCAACTTGGTTTGTATACCTCTCCCTCAAAATGAATCTTTCCAGCAGCCCCATTACCTCTTGTTTCTATAACCTATTCTCTTTTAGATTGTAAATTGTCCCATGAGCAGGGCCATCATATTCTCATGTAACAGCGTGTTTGTACAAATGTGCTGTCTTCTCTTATGTTCTAACTAGTTGTTTGCCCGTCATAAATTACGGGATAATATTTTAATATTTTCCCCCCACCCCCAGTTTCTCTTTCCCCCTCTGCCTCCCTGTGTCTCTTCCCTTCCCCTTTCCCCCTCCCCTGTGTCTCTATTCCCTCCTCCCCTGTGTCTCTATTCCCTCCTCCCCTGTGTCTCTATTCCCCCCTCCCCTGTGTCTCTATTCCCCCCTCCCCTGTGTCTCTATTCCCCCCTCCCCTGTGTCTTCCCCCCCTCCCCTGTGTCTTCCCCCCCTCCCCTGTGTCTTCCCCCCCTCCCCTGTGTCTTCCCCCCCTCCCCTGTGTCTTCCCCCCCTCCCCTGTGTCTCCCCCCTCCCCTGTGTCTCTTCTCCTCCCCCTCCTCTGTGTCTTCCCCCAAAGCCGCGGCTCATGCCACGTTTGGCGCACGCGTGGCTCACGCTACCTATGGAGAGTGCGCCAGGCTCACGCCGCGCTCGGCCCGTGCTGTGCATACAGCAATGTAAGTGTGTACGCTCCTTATGGAGCATTACACACTTACTCGTTATATTATAGATTATATTATAAAATAATCTTCAAGCGTTTTCCTTGGGCAGAATGTTGATTTAAAACTTAAAATACAGAGCAAAGAAATATGAGGTGCTATCTGACACTCTTACTGCAGGCCTGTTCCTTATGGACCTAAAAGCAACATTTCCCTCTGATTTCATCTTGTACACGCCACGGGACAGCAATTCTCTCACCAGAATATTAATAGAGGTCTTTTTGTTTCCAAAAGAGAAAATTCCAGAAATGAGAAGATGAAAAATTGAAGCCCCGTCCAAAAACTGCTCCTATCCTTTATTAGATGATATCTGCAAGTAGTGATCATGTTACAATGTCGTGCATAATTTAATGTCAGCACCGCTTCATTAAGAGATGAGGTTTCTGATATTGGGATATTAAACCTGTTTAAATGCAAAATGTTTTCAAATTTCTGTCTTTTTTTTAAAACAAATTTTGCATTTTCTATAAGTCATAGTAAGATTATAGCTATTTATTAAACTTTTTTAATAATATCAACTGTATAAAAATAATTTGAATGAGCAGAGAATGAGGGATTCGTTAGTTACCATATGAAAACAAATGTGTAATGGCAAAAATGGGGTCTTTGTACATTGGAACTTGCCAATGACCTTGCACGATATTGTCATGTTCCTCATACCAGTTGTTCTATAGTGATAGTGAGATGGACCTCCCACGGGATTCTGGGTATATTTTTCTCTGGCTTGTTAATAATACAGTAATGGGCCAATAGCAGAGCTCCAGCATTCAAAATCTCCTACAAAGATTAGCTAAAAGTGCAATCTGGAGTTGGCTGGTGAAAAAAATAATAGCTTCTATTTAATCCATGAGCATAAAAGCATCTTTTAAAGAAAACTTGGGATTTTTACAGATCCTTACATTTGTGATACTACAGTGATTTGTGAAACCTTTTTAGTCTAAGAAACGATCATATTGTCGAGCAACTTTTTAAGGTTTTGGAGAACCACAAATTTTAACTTAACATGACGTGACCTTTAAGGGATGTGCTTGTGGACACATATATATTTTTTAAAGACTTAAAGAATATATGATCTGATTCAGTTAAAGTTGTAAAGCCAATTTGATGTTAACTTAGAAAAATGTCTAGTTTTAGTGTAACAAGATACTGGAAATGGTGATAGTCAATCTGTATGATATATGGATTTGGATTCAACACGCAGCACAAATTGCACTTGAGAGCTTTAGAAAGCTTTAAATCAAACCTGGTTTGGTCCTTTAACTACTTAACTGCTCTGCTAATCACTGATCCTCATCTTAACTATCGCTGGAGATTTCTACTGGCAGGTAAGGAAAGCTGGAATAATATCAGCAGTTCATCCGTCATGGGTAAAGTGGCACTTGTGAAAGGGAGATATATAAGGTGAGGATCCATTTTTTTTCAAAATAGTTTTCCACTTCTATAGTATATAAACGTTCCAAACTAGTTAGGATCATGCAGAGCCCCTACCTTAATGACCTATATGAATAATAGACACAAAACCCTCTACAACCACTGAGGGAGAGCAGAGATCATATTTAATTAATGATTAGATATGTGCACTCTGTTGCTATCCAGGAACATATGCTTAGATTAGAATCTTATCTTTTTACGGTTTGGTGGGATATATTCTCAAATGGTCTTGAAAATAGAAACTTGGGATATTCATAATATATCATCTCCTCCGTTAACCTTTTTACCTTATTTACACAGGCTTTTTGCTTCTTGAATTAGTAGTTCCTTCTTTAAATCCTACAAATACTTTACAGGAAACTTACCCATGGGAAATTAAAATGACTGAATCTACACATAGAGGATGCCTTGGGAACAGGGATACAAGAGACCAAGTAAATAATTGGATACTCAGAACGAATGGTTTTAAATTAGATAATTGTCATAACATTAGAATGTATACATATTTTTTTATTTTTCTGTAAATGGGTTACAAGCCCTTTGAGGAAAGGTGGAGTGCTAAAGTGCACTTATTGTTCTATATTTTCTAACGGTACATTTTAGAATATCAGCGATCAGGAGTCCGCTAGTCCTATATCAACATCTTTAAGTGTGCTGTTTGTTGCAAAAAACAAACAAAACTTACTATATTCACTGTATTTGTCCATTTATAGTTCTGTGTAAAATGTTGGTGGTTTAGAAATAAAGCTTACTCATTTAGTTATTGCACATACTCCAACCACTCCTGGTTATTTGCTTATATATTACGATTAACATTGCTATCCACTTAAAGGTATTTTACTGTACTTGATTGGCCCAATGTCATTGCACTGACATGCTCAGGTTCATTAAACACCTGTGTAAAATATTAGCAGGTCCTACCTTGTGCAGAATTAGTGGTCTTGCTGTTTCTGTGCTTTAGGGAATATATCTATTGGATAAAGCTGGTTTTGTAGCACCGATTGTGGCTGTAATTAGACTGGATGCAGACTCTTGTCCCTGGGGCCTCCTCTCTCTGTCAGACCAGATTATAAGTATCATAATAAGAAGCAGATAGTGTGTAGCTAACCACATACTACTGGGGGTTTTATTACAGCAGTCGGCGCTTAATCACTTTCTCCCTCAACTCCAATGCATTATTACACAATTGTATCAAACTAGAAAAAAAAAATAAAAAATATATATATATATATATATATATATATGTATGTATGTATGTATATATGTATGTATATATGTATGTATATATGTATGTATATATGTTTTTTTTGGGGGGGTCTTTTTTTTTTTTTTTTAAGTATTAATAAAAATAAAAAAAGACCAAAAATGGTATGAATCACAATGACCCACATGTGAAACCTTTACAGTTCAGACGTCTTCTTTTTCTGACTGGTGACCATTTTGGTTTAGATAATAGTGTTCTTGCCGATTTTTACTTCTGGCAAAACTGCTCTGTCACAGTAATAAAGTATGTCAAAATACATGAGTAAGGTACTTTTATTTCATAGTCTTTTTAATGGGCTCAACAGTTTCAGCCATTTTTAAAGTGGTGGTATATTTTGGAAATGGCGTTTCAAATGTCCTCTGGATAGTGTGCAGTATGGATTCAGCAAGTTTAATGTTGCTTTTCTAACCGTATCAGATGATCTTAAAGATAAACCTAGATATATTCTGCCATTATAGTTAAAAATAATATATTGTATTGCTATGACTAAATAAAGGTAATAGTTTCTTCTAAATATCTAATTTTTGAAACCATGAATTGGGGGTAGGATTAGGGTCATTGTTTGTTTATCTACTGCCGCAAATCCGTCGATCAGCCAAGGTTTTTTTTTTCTTCAAAAATGTTTTTTGATCATAATATTAATGGTACCTGCTATATATACCAAACCCAGTCTTCCTCTGGCAATACTATTGATAGAGGTACATGGGATTGCAGCATAAGGCACCCAACAGGTTGACTGTTCAAGTCGTCTGGCTTTATATGTTACTTCTATGGGGTGAGCAAACGTAATTTCTTATACAGTATATGATTGAGAGTAGGACATTGGAAACATGGGCTAATCTGTTCTACGAGTGTATACATTTCACTGTCCACTGCTCCATCATATCATTATTTAAGGTTACTATTGTCAATGCAGAAAATAGGCTCTCACCATGTCAATACTTACATGGTGGGGGAAGCATATATATATTTTTATGAGGCATAAAAAGACATGAAACTAATTAAAATAAAATGGAAACTGTATTCTATCACACTTCTGTATTAAGAGAATGTTTGTTGTAATCTAATAATAGTACATGTTTTATTTGAGTTATTAATATTGTATGCAACAATTATACATTTATTTCACATTTAAATGCCTCTTTTTTTTTTTATGAATGCAGTATAGATCTGTAGTGTCTAAAAATGATTTGTGTAATGTTTTTATTGTGGAGATGATAAGTACAGGTTCTTCTGTCCCTTTTATTCTTGTGGTTAATTATAGGTCGAGCAGAGACATGTGGTTTTTCGGTTTTGCTAGCAATATAATTTTGTAGTCAAACCCTTCCACAAGTTAATAACACATTCACGTTTTGTTTAATTGACTCTTTTTTCAATTAGTTGTTTGAAGTTTCTTTGTGCTTCTTATGCTCAGCTCTAGCTGTCCCAAATGTCTCTTCCTCTTGCACTATTGGGTGGAGTCCTGTTTACAATCTTGAAATTTCAGATCACGTCTGTCTTTTCGTTCACACCCTTTCCTCTCTTGGATGAATTCAACAACAAACGTAGCTGGGAAGAATGGCTGATTTATTATACTTTTATATAAATAGATGTTAATACTCTTGTTAAATAGATCTTTCTTAAGTGACACCATTTTATATCTGAGAAGGACATTCATTTGCTACTAATGGTTCAAAAGGTGTGATGTTTTACCATTGCCTTTTAAAAGTATATGACCTTCTTGAAGAAGTGGACCAGCATTTACATGCATTGTATTGTAAATATTTATACTTAAAGGCCAAAAGTAATATTTTTTGGAATTTGGCACAGTTAATTGATCAGGATATCAGACCATTGCACAAAGTGCTCCAGTTTGATTACTTGTTATTGGGAGAGTGAGACTCTGAACCTGTCTCCCTCAACAGGACCCCACATGTCTCAAAGAAGAAAGTTGATTAATGGGAGTGCTTAATGAATGAGACAAGAGTTCAGGTAAAATAGGTGAGGTTGAAAGAGAATGGAAGGTGCAAGAAGTATGCAAATGGTGCCAAGTATAAAGTGACACATATTGCCATCTTTAGTATTCAGTGGATTTTTTTTATAGGGTGCAATGTATATTTTAAGCTCATATGAGGCTATACCATATTTTTATATTTGCGGCATTAATAATTTAATAAATTAATTGAATCAAGTTAGTCTTTATTCTTGTTTGATGTATACCACACCTTTTCTAATATTTTCACCAATTGCAAAAATAGTCTTTATCAATTATGAAAATGTAGCTCGATGAAATTATCACTATTCTTATATTTCTTGGCTATCCAAATCAAGTCCTATTATTATGGCAAGGGGTCTTGGTTATACATTTTATTTCCAAGAAACATACTCTTGGGATTATTGTTGGTACCAACACCTTTTAATCATAGCACTGAAAGTCTCTATACAGATGTAACAGAAGAAGGTTAAACAGACATTTCTTCCCATGTAATTTTACACATAGTTGCAAAGAGCCATGCATCACATCCCCTTTAACTGGCTCTCTACTTGTTTTTACAAGAATCCCAACTCCTCATCCATTCAGTGCTGAGGTAGCCACAACCGGCTGCGCTCCCAACCTATGATTACTGCTCTCATTTTGATGTAGCTTGTTGTTTTTGTTTGATGTGTGTCTAATGAAGCACATTAGAGAAGCCCCCATTTGCAGAAGCCCAGATTTTTTTGCTAACATGACTAATCCATTTGGACAAGAAGCATTGAACTTGTAAATGGTTTGTTAGCGGGAGCTTGAGTAACTCTGGTAGTCAAAAACAACAAGCTTTGTACTGCCATCCCAAGTGAACTCATTGCCGATGAACAGGCTGTTGTGGAGGGGGGTTGAGAGGTGAAGATAATGTTTTTGATTTAGTACAATGAGGACAAGTATCCCTAAGGAGATGCAAAGTGGGGGTTGGGATGAAGAGGCTTAACGTGGGAATGTGTGAATGGCAAAATGATGTGGCAAAAACAGCCGTGTTACAGGCCGTATTGTTTTTTTTTTTTTTTTTTTTTATAGTTCGCGATTACATTTTGTGTGACTGTACTTTTTTTTTCCTTATAACATTCTCTTCTATAATTTTAACATTTAGTAGGAACATTTTCGTGTTCCACTGAACCGAAGTGCTGATAACCATGGTTAATTTTTATCCTGTAAAGTAAATGATTAAATAATTAGCCATGCAATTAGTACAGTCAGCATCAAAACAAATTAGTGATATGCAATTTGCATACACTGCCACATTTTTTTTTTACACATATCAAATTGCAGTAAATAATCATAAGGTTGTTTAAGAATTGCAATTATCGGTAGGTATATTTGGCTAACCGCAATGAACAGGGCCATATATGGGAAAAGGTAGATCAAGAGCAGCAAAGTACAAACCTTATTGTACCGGCCTCTTACTTTGTTCTAACATTTATGAACAAAGGTCTTATATGCTTTGATCTGCAAACATCAATGGTTGATATGGGGCCAGATGTTCTAAAAGTAAAAGTGGCGGCAGAACAACATTATATTTGTACACGGATGTGTGTACAAAGCTATTCTTATCATATATATTTAACCAAGCTCAATAAACCTTGGAGCCCTGTCACTAGCCATCCTAACTTTTATTCTTATTTTATGTGTTCTATTTTCTGATATTATAAAAAAATATTAATAATATATATATATATATATATATATATATATATATATATATATATATATATATATATATATATATATATATATATATTAACTCTTTTCTAGTGAAATGTGTGGAAAGTGTATGAATTGAGTAAATCATTTCTAACATACAGTGTGTTAGATGATCCTGCGCTTGCCGTGCTGTAATAGTCTGGCCTGTGCTCTCTTGGCTGTCCCTTATCACTGGGCTCTGGGCCCAGCTCCAGAGTGGGGTAAAGCTCATCGCCCTACTGTACTCAGGTTTATCACCTCTCTGGGGGCGGTAAGAAGTTCCTGCCACTTACTCCAACAGCAAAGCATTTAATGTAATTTGCAGTGCTGTCAAATACATTATCCATTTCATTTCAGAATTGTAAATGTTACCTTGATAATGTTTATTCTCACAGTTTACAAATTTATAAATGAAGATATCCCACAATGAAAGCATAATCTGACATGCTCAGCATCTTCAGATGTATTATTATGTTAAAGGACCACTCAGATTAGTTTTGTAATATTACCTAGTAAATAGTTGGATTTTGTTTGTCCCATTTTTCCGGGATACTTGTACAAACTGATGACGCACTCTGCTGTTACTTTGAACAAACATGTTTGTAGCTTCTGGTCAAGGCCTGTGCCTTGGGCTCTATATACAGTATCTGTGTACACTGACAACACTTATGTAGCAGTTATATTTTGGTGCCTGGGTCAGAGGAATGGCCAAAGGTCACCAGGGCATGACCTTGAGATTACGACCAACTTCATTCTCATAACATTAGAGGACATCCTTTTCCTGAAAGCACCACACATGCAGGTTTTCCAAATCCTCATGTTTTTTATTTATTCATTTTTTCAGTATAGTTGAAATCCTTCATGAGTGTAGTACCATTTTTTTTTTAACTGCAAAAGAAAACATCTTTATATATATATATATATATATATATATATATATATATATATATATATATATATATATATATAATGTGTGTGTAAAATTAGAAATGACAATGATTTTCCTGTAACTAGAGGAAACACGACCGTGCCAACTACTGACTTTCCTGCAGGTAACCCATCTACTAGTGTAAGAAGCTTTTAGTTTACCCATTTACTTTGATGATAATTCCAGTCTGACAAAGCAATTTTTTTCTTGTATGGATTTACTATATGATGCTAGTCTGAACCTCCGCATATCAATGCTTGCTGTGAGAAATGGGCTTGTGGCCTGGGAATGGGATGACTAGCCAACTGTGTAAGCCGTTGTAGCCTCTGTTATAATTCACAGCGACAGATAATTACTGTTCAGTGATAGGGATTTGAATATAATCTTTCTGCAGGTTCAGCCTGTTGGTATTGCTGTGCTGTTGGCTGATGGTCTAACCGAGTTTTGACACATAACATTTGAGGCTCTAATAAGTCCTTGAGTGAGATGTACAAAATAATATTATGCTGTGGGGCACCGGTATGAAGATCTGACTCATCTAATTTTTCATCATTTTTTCATTTAGTATATATTGCCTATTAAGGACCATAAACTCAAAAGGATGTTAAAAGCTTTAGGAAAATTACAGATTTTTGAGCATGTGCATTATTTAGACTCTTCTGTAAATGATGATGTAATAAAACTATATATATATATATATATATATATATATATATATATATATATATATATATATATTTATGTGAAGGTTTGTAGGTACTATAATGCCCCTTAGTGTAACTAATTAGTCATTGGTTCTGTGCTTGTACTATGCATTGCTCATTTTACTTCTACATGCACTGAGAGCATGCCTGATTTTTGTATTATTTGTATACCGTAAGTCATTAACTGAAAAACATTTCTTTATTATTTTGGAATGTCGGCATTGAAGTTTTCTTATTAAACTGACTCCATTTTGTTTCTTATGTTTTTAGGAAAACCCAATGGGAGTGGGATTTCTGACCGGACTCAGCTCTCTGGGACATACAACGTTCGGAAGGGGAAGATGCAGCTGCCTGTAAATAGATGGACGCGGAGGCAAGTCATCCTGTGTGGGACCTGCCTTATTGTGTCATCTGTGAAGGAATGTCAGACGGGGAAGATGCATGTTCTCCCTCTAATTGGAGGAAAGGTAAGTGTGCATGTAATCTGAAAGTGTGGCTTCTAATAATGTAATATAAGCAGTATGGAATATCTCTGCTTTGTAGATTTTAACCATTATGGCGAAGGCAATTATAGAGGTGTCTTACTTTGTGCAATATGCCGATCTATATATACTTCGTTCTCACATTCAGTTTGATACTCTCTTTTTTTTATATGGTGATAGAACAGGGTCTATATCTAAATTCAATAGTAATGTATTTAAACATTGTACCACTAGAGTTCTGATTATATGTATCTTTCTAGTTGCTTATTCTATGCTCATTGACTTGCCATCAGTCCTAAACGTCTTGCACTTATCGGTGCTCTAGACTGTAAACTAAATCAATCTTCGTTACTACAGCTTAGAGAGTTCGTATTTGGTAGCCAAAACACAGGAATGGGCCTAACCAGTGTAATGTGTGGTTCAGCAGAAGAAGGGCGTAGTGTATATACATACCAGCAAAGCCTATGTTCAAGGATAGAGGGGACAGGGTCAGGGTTCGGATACATTACTGAACTTAAGAGTGTGCGAAACTGAGCGCAAGGCGTTAAAGTATGCAGTCTCGTACTTTGTGTGAAAATTTGCCTTTATAAATGACTTTCATGGTGGTAGTATCTGATTAACCGGTTTTCCAAGCTTTGCATGCAACTTGTACAAACCTTATAACTTTGTTGTTTCATATATCTGAGTGAAACATTCTTTGCATTTTAATAATTATTTCAGTGCACTTAGCATGTCACAGATAACACTGCATTTAAATCTTGCTCGTCAATTTACATAGAAGTTGAATAATTCTGGTATAAATTAGAAAAAAAGAAACGGCATATGATGGCTTAGCTGTCTATATACAATAAAGACGTCTTGCTGAACTGTATATCAATATCAACAGGAGGCTGCTGTTTTCAGTTCTGGACGTTCAGTCACTTGTGAACATAGTTATTATTCTTTAATGATTATTTGGCTTGGATTCAAAGCTATAATGTAATATCACCTCATAGCGTACACATGCATTATGTTGTTTGTGGATTGTATGGTGCTAATACCCATATAAATGATCCTTTAAAAAAAAAAAAAAGCCATTATTGAAATCATTAAAGTGAGCATATCTTCAAGAATGATTTCTTGTATCCCAAGAGACCATATGGATGAGCAATTTGTGAAATACCAACCATATGTATACCACCAGTAAGAGAAACATTCATACTCCGTATATCAGACATTCTATTTCCCAGCAAACCGTTTATGTTTTTGAGGTATTCACTTAATATGAACAAAATGTGCTTTAAGAACACATACTGAGGAAGTTACACACCACCTAGCTATTTTTAAGAAAAAAATGGATAAGGATAGAGGTGAAGGAAAATGAAAAGGGCGAGATATTAGCATTTTCAAGCAAATCATTGTGGTCATCAAGATATATTGCAAACCGTGTTAGTTGTATTTAATTATTTTATGTAGATTATTTCTAAAAGCTTGTTTTCTGTCCCTATTATTAGGTGGAAGAGGTGAAAAAGCACCAGCACTGCTTGGCATTCAGTTCCTCTGGACCGCAGAGCCAGACCTACTACATTTGTTTCGATACATTCACGGACTACTTGAGGTGGCTTCGACAAGCTTCAAAGGTGAGTAGCATAGTACATGCACAGAGTGGAATATTACAGGACTTCGAGTTGGATTTACTATATCAAAACACATCATTAGAATTAGTGCTATGTCACTGCAAATGGCGCTGGGATATTGACAGACATCAGTAAAGGCGTTCTCCGATGGAGTGCATGGACACAACGACATCCATGCTACCGCGCTTCTCTTTATGGATCTGCTGCTGGCAGTGTTAGCAAAAGGATCTCCTTTTTATAGAGACTACTCCCTCATATTCCAGTTTTGGTTGTGGTTACCATGAAAATGAGAGAGGTCTTATGTTAAATATAAACGTGGTATGGCTGAAGAATGTGTTACTAATTTCATAGGCTATTGGCAAATGACGCAAGACAAGTCTTGCAAAATCATCAGATCATATGGTAAAATAGGTTTCAGTCATTTCTTGACCTAATGCCCACTAAAATTACTAAAAACTGGCTTTGTTTTTCCCTTTTTTTTTTCTTACAAAACCATCACAATTCACATGTGCACAAAAAAACAATGCCACAACTGGTATAATAAATCTGTCTTTGTTGTTAAATGTATACAACTTCCAGTTCAGTATTTTCCGATGGTCCCATTTGAAGTGTGAGCAAGGTAAGGCATTATTTTTGATTTAGCCCTGATCTTATATCTTCTTGATTTTTATTTCATTAATTTTTGTTCAATGCCCCGTGCTTTGGAGTAAGGTAAATCTTTTAGTCTCATTTACCATCTTGAAACAAGTTCGGCTCCTTAAATTAATCTTTTTTTTTTTTTATGTATATTTCTTTACAAGAATTGCTCTTGTTTTCAATACATATATTTGCATTTTTTAGCAATGTGTTTGAATACATTTGGAAAGACAGCCATAAGGCAAAGCCTGTCAGAGCCAATAGGATGCTTTTGCTGGCTGTGAAACCACTGAACACTTTTTTTCTTTTCTGTCTTTTTAGTAGAGCTGCAGGGAGAGCTTTCCAGTACACACACAATAGGGATCTTATTAAACATGGCTCCTGATCTCCTAGGTCTTGGCTTCACGCTCTGCTTGGCCAATTCTCTCTTGTTTCTTACAATCCCAGCAGCAGCGGCTCCCCCCTCCTCTCCAGACCTCTATCACTCTTTCTCTTCTGATATCCCCATTTCTTTTTCATACCTCCATGTAAAGGAGTGCCTACAGCTAGACCCTGGACCAGCAGGTATCTCCTTAGGCACATAACTCAAAAAAACAGACTGAAATAAACAAAGGCCTCTTCTTGGAATGAGCGTCTTGATATTGGCAACATGTCAATAATCTTATATTTACTTGTTCCTTTGAACCTATCCCAATCACCCATTGCTCTGTGCTTCATTACATGTGAGGTTACTTGAGGCCAGAGGTAGAACATATCAACACGAATCTGTTGCTTGTATATGAGTTTGTATAAGGAAATACATATCCAGTATGTATGTATGTATGTATGTAGATTATGCAGAGTATTGCAGTATACAGGGATCTCTTTTAAAAAAAAATTGTGAACGTGTTATTTATGGTGATGAGATTTTGAGTCGTTTCACCTCTTTCTATCAAGTTGGAAGCAAAACTGGCATTTAATGGGACTTTTAGTTTGATTCGAAACAATCTTCTTTACCATAGTGGAAACTCGTCTCCCTCTCAGAATATGTTGCTGTGTGAGGTGGGTGGGCAGCAAGCTGTGATGCATTGTCAGCGCTTCATATTGGTCCCGACTGTCATGTGATACAGACTTCTGCACTAGAGCCTGAAATATGGAGATAGACCACTTGCTCCCTGATACCTTGCTTCTTGCCCACCTCACAGTGACATCCTTTAAGGGATGGGAGGAGGGAGAGTGGCCAACATGGCAACCAACAGAAGGGAAGAAGAGGAAAATGTAAAACATAATTATGTATAACCTTATATAATTTCCCTTATTCTAGATGTGATTTTCACTGAATTAATAAAATATGTAATGATTATTTAAAAGTATAACATGGCAACCTATATCGCAGCTGACAGAAAGATGTACGCAATCCAATTTGGCTAAATTGTTTTTCACAAATTTAAGTAATTTTAAGTTCCTTTTGAGTATATGACACTATACGATCCTGCAAACACATCTTCTGTTTAAAGTTATACCGCGGCCCTCAGAATTCCATACAGGGCCACTACCAAATGGGAATGGTGCTAATTGCAGTATTCTTATATTTTCTTAATTAGATCTTTTGTTTATGAAACACCCATTTTCTGTCTTACTCTTTCTTCCTTCCCCACAATTAAACAGTAGTGCTGTGTTTTACTTCTGATCATATTCCTTTAAATGTTGTATGGAAAAAATTTACCTTTTTGCAAGGTAAATATATGAAATTATCTTTTTTACTTTTAAAATAAGTGTGGGCCAAAAACAATAAAAATGAAAGTAGTAGTTACTCCTAAGTACCTTTTGGTCTACAAATGGACTTGCCTTGCAATACATTTATATACTTTAATGTTAAATACAGTCTGTAAGCTGTTTTTCCGCTCTGGAGAATGGGCAAAAACATCAACACTGGGCAACACTGCTTTACTGGTTGGTCAGGACATCTTTGGTTGGAAATCTTTATAACTTATCTGCTACTATGTGTAGTCACATTTGTATATGGCGCACCACACGCCCCGTTACCCTGCATAGGATGCGTACATTTATGGGAGGATGTTTCCGACCACAGATTTATTACTCTTATGTAAGTTCAGGATGTATTGAGTTAAACTGTGCTCATTCATGGTGCTGAACTTGCCTCCGGCTGTTTTACATTTTCGTTTTGTTCAAGAGATTAAGTTTGAAACTTGGCAGAAAGCCCAACTTCCGAATAAAACCTTCCATTGCAAGCTATTCTTCTATCCATTTACTTGTTTCTTTTGGTATGTCTGCATTTACTTTTTTTTTATTAATATAGGTTTATTAATGACCTGCAACTGGACACAGCATACACAATCTGCATTTTTTTTTTGTATTCAGGTGTGATATTAGATCTACTTTTATCGTTTGCAATAAAAATAATTGTAAACACCGAAATACAAATCAGAGAAGCTATAGATTAATATGCAGTGTTTCTCTCTTTAGGTGCAGCAGTATAGGTTTGTCTACAGTGTAAAGGATTTTAATATTTAGCAACATTACCACTAGTTGGTCATTGTGCATCAAATGGAGCTGTGGTTGAATGCTGGCGTGGTGCCCAAAGCGAACATTATGTGATATGTTCTGGCTTCTGTCATTTAGATTTACTTTATATTCATGTATGATGGAATGACACTGTATAGAGGGATCCTCTGTCTTGACTCTTTATTCTGCTTTTTGTCTTACTTATCATAAACTTCCTTTTCTATCATCTTATTACAAACTCCTTGCCAGGGTGCATACGCCCTTCCTCTGCTACACTCCCCATCCTCCCTTTATTTTCTATGAATAGCATCTTCGCTACCCTCCACCTTTCCTTGGAGGTGGCTTCTCCATTTTACACTTGCAGGGAAGGAAGCTTTTTCACAAAAACATGTCTTTGAAGATCACTGCTGTCTTTTGTAGGTGAGCGCTACTACACCTTTTTTGGGTTGATGCCTCTCCCCCCACTTCTTTTCCTATGTTATAACTGCTCCCTATACCTTATTTTGGGTGGTGGCTGCTCCCCCACTCTTTTTTTTGCTATGTGGTAACTGCTCTACTTCACCTTTCTCAGGTGGGAGCTATTCCTCCCTCCCTCTTTGCCAAGTGCTATCCTTTCCACCTTTGATAGAGGAGTAGTATCTGATCTCCTTTCCACCTTTTGATGGGGGGGGGGGGGGGGCAGGGGCTGTCTACTCTTTCATTTCTGGTGGGGGTGGCAGCTGGTCCTCTCAGATATTCTGGTGTAAGTGGATTGTTGGCTTCCTTAAATTCTTTCTCCATGTTGTATTCCACAACACGTTGCTGTTGTACAGGCCTTCAGTCGTGTCCGACTCTCGTTGACCATATGGAGCACAGCACCCAGGCACATCTATTGTTATGTGTCAAGTTGTGCAAATTCATAAGGTTTTCTTGACAAAGATACTGGAGTGGGTTGCCATTTTCTTTTCCAGTGGACTGTGATTTGCCTGACCTCTCTGCTATGACCTGTGCATCTTGGGTGACCCTACATGATATAGCTCACAGCCTCATTGCGATACACAAATCCCCTTCACCACAACAAGAAGGATATTTCAGTGCGCAAATATAATGAAACTGGTTTTAAACGTTGTCTGGTTCATTTTATTGGAGCATTATTCGTGCTCTGTTGTGCACTGCGATAACATCTTATCATTACTGTGGGAAATGTCTTGTTGCCCAACCATACGGCATTCGCAAAATGTATTTACTAGAGGCGAACTTGCCGATCCTAATTGTGTCACTATTTAGTAATGCATATATGATGTGCCTTGCAAAATGAAACTGCACGCTAAGCACTCTGCAAGTATCTTCCTGCTGTGCACACAGTCTGTCCTCTGCAATTTCTGCCCGAACTTTACAGCTAGATATTGAGATTATTTCTATCTTTGTATATCGCACATCTGGAAAACTCATCGGCCTCCCCTGACTTGATACAAGATTTTGTTTCTGGTGCTCTATTTTTTTTCTAGTTAATGTAACCCTTATTTCTGCCAAGACACTTACAGACAATTAAGTTTATAATTAAGACGGTTGGTGCTGAAGGGGTGTACAATATGCTAATATCCAGCTCTGCTGAAACGTGGCATTTGTCCCCCATCAATAGCTCATCGGATAAGAGCTTGTGAGCTACACCCTACCATGTTATAATTTAGAAATGCCAGTCCTATTATGCTAATAAGGCCTAAATAATGGAAAAGCATGGGTTATGTGGTGATTACTAAAGTACTTGTTGTATTATCTTGTTAGGCCACCCGGAGATTATCTGATAATGCGATAAATGGCAGCCATTTTATTCTCTTTTCCATATCGGATTTCTACTGCTGTTTTACATGGAATCCATGGTTTTATAAAGCTCCCCTATTTACCATCCATTTGCCTAATAGAGATGGGAATATTTTCATCCTTTGGCAGCTCATTTGTGCTTTTATTGATTTTTCTCTGGGTGTTTAATAAGATTTAGTAATCTTGTTTAATTCTCCATAATTGCCTTATTGTGCTATGGTAATAGCATTACAAACTAGTCCTGGGTCTGGATTGAGTTTGTTGTAATAAAAATGATGATAATTCTTTGCTGACGAAGGCAACAATATGGCTTAAATGCATCCAGAAATGCGTAGGATTAAGCATGGTGTTGTGTTGTAGATAATGGGTTACTATATCCTCTAAATACAGTTCTGTAAATTGGGTGACTATAATAAAAGGTGATTCCTTCAGATCAAAAACAGGGTTTTTTTGTTTAAAAAAAAAAGCCAGATTTCCTAAATTAAATGTGCTGGCCATATTTCCTAACTTTAGAGTATTTTTGCTTTACACATTGGCCCTTAACAGGTTTATTACATCTTTGTTTGTCGCCCAACTTGTTTTATGGGAGGTGACCGTGATTATTTTATAGTGATGCCTCTTTAGTGGCAGTTTTATAATAACAATATGGTTTACATTGACAATGTTGTGGTAAGTAATTGTTCATATAGGGATATGTTGTCCTCTAGGTCAGTAGCTCACAATCTTTTTTATTTTATTTTTTTTCATGGACCATTTGAAAATTGCTGAGGGTTTTAGTGAAGCAATTGAGATATGTCAGACTGCTTAATACATTTTTTGCCAGCTGTTTATCCAGGCATTCCCAAACTGTGTGTATGTGTTTGCGTCGTTCAGTTGTGTGCGACTCTCCGTGACCCGAACACACCATGCTAATCCACTTGGTATACAGGGCAGAGATACTGGAGTGGGTTGCCAGATGCTTCTCCAGTGGGCCAGAGCATACTACATCTGCTATTCCTAGGTGGTCTCCCATCCAAGTACTGATCAGGCCCGACCCTGCATGGCTTCAGGGTGGTGTGAACTCTTGAACCCACGTCACAGCGGTGAAAGCACTGAATCCTAACCACTGGATCACCAGGGGACATTCTCAAACTAGTCGGAACTTAACCCAGAAAGATCATGGGTTTATGGACCACACTGTTTAAATACAGGTGGGGCAGGCTATCAGACACCTTGTACATTTAACCCTATTTTGTATATCTCTAAATTGTAATGAAAGGAGTGATTAGAGGGGGAAAACTAGTCCAGGAGAGGCTGTGTGGTGAAGAAAATCAGGCATTCCTCAAACATAGGTATCCGGTTCCAGCTGAGACATCCCCTACTCTGCTTATCTGGAGAGATCTTCTCAATCCCACAGACATCAGCCTTATAACATATTCAGTATGAATTTTGTACGAACTATATAATGTCAAAATTGACAACAGATGTCTAAATGTATCCTATTTCCTCTATGTGGTGAGTTTAATAGGTCTGACAGCAGAATCTCTGCTTTCGCTGACAGTTTCCTCTTTTCATTTATGTATTATTACAATGAGGTCTCTAGTTTGCGTTTTCACTATATATATATATATATATATATATATATATATATACACAGTAAAACCCCCATTATCTGGCACCCACTGGGACTCCCTATTGCCGGATAACTGTAGTTGCCGATTAATCGCGAGTCCCCGAATTTAGCGGTCAAAACGACCCTTAAACCCTGCCAAAACCCATCAAAATGCCTTTAAAAAGGCATTGGCACCTAAACTGTGCCCAAAAAAACAATCCGAAAAAAAGTTACCTTTTTTTTTTTTTTTTTTTTGCAGTCTCGAACTCCGGATAGTGCCGGTTATGCCGTTTTTTTGAAAATGGGGAATTCGTGCCCGTTGCTTGAGTCCCGGTTAGTTGGGTGCTGGATAACCAGGATTCTACTGTATATAACATTTTATTGTTTGTATTTTTTTACTTTTTATTCAGCACTCGACAAGTTTATGTACACAGTGGCTTAAAGATGTGCTATGTTGATAGGCTTGCTTTAGTGGATGAGCTGGAGTGTACAAGGATTAAATGAATCATGTATTTATTTATAGAATGATATTGATTAGTATACCATTTTGTGTCAATATAATTTTAATGCTCAGGCTTTAGTGTGTGTGTGTGTAACTCAGTCGTGTCTGACTCTCCATGACCTCATGGACCGTAACACACCCACCATGCTGATCCACTTGGTATTCATGGCATAGAGACTGGAGTGGGTTGAAAGTTCCTTCTCCAGTGTGCCAGCTCCTGGTATTCCTAGGTGGTCCCCCACCCAAGTACTGACCAGGCTCAACCCTTCATGGCTTCAGGGTGGTATGACCTCTTGGTTCCCTGACTGAAATCGATCCCAAGTCGCAGAGCTGAAAGCACCAAATCCTAACCAGTGGACCACCAGGGTACTTTATTTAAAAATTATTTGCTTTGGGTTTGAGAGATACTGGAAGGATTCAGATAAGATCTCTTCACGTCTGTTGAATTCCACCTCTCTAAACAGCACACTAGAAAATAGAACTCAATGGAAGAGTAAGCCCCTATATGATAAGGTTCCACTTTAAGTCACAGACAGACTAGCAGTCTAAGATAGAAGATGACAGAATCCCAGCTGTCCTCTAAATATACATTTTCTCTAAAAAATCTCTTATGTTGCTGCCTTCTTTTTTGCATAGATGCAGAAACCAGGGTTGTTAGGCCCCAGTGGTGGCCAAAGCACTTTGGGTAACCACAGCAGAAAGGTGTCCCTGGAATGGTATATTGGGCTCTCACTATTTTGTGAGTGCCAGTGGATGGTTGTGGGATAAATGTATCCCGTTTGCTTTGAGTATATAATCTTGTATGGAGTTGTCCTCAGATGTTCGAGATTTGCAGCTAGTCTTGTTGACACTGTCCACTGTGGTGTCCAGTGCTATGCAAAAAGATAAGAGGGAAGGGAAAACAGTGCAAACTCTCCTGGTGTAGATGTCTTAAAGTCAATGTAAGGATTCACATCACAGCACATATATTGATAGTGCTCACCTTGTTGAACCCCAATATATCAGCAACTTATATTTTCGTACTCTCTTCCACTTGAGAGAAAAAATAGTATTCTTGAGCTCACTGTGAATGCTCGATAGTATGTATAATTTATTTAAATAAATATTATGAATACAATGAATTCAGATAGATTGTAGGAAAAAAATATATATAATTGCTAATAAAACATCTGTCTATCATATAATCATATTAAACGTGTTTCGCTGACTCTTTTGCATCTTCATCAGTTATAAGACACTCCTGAAGTTTGCTAAATCTTTTCAATTTGCAAGCTGATGCTTTTCAGTTGGCTCACATGAAACTCCCTGCGAAGGGTAGCATCATTCATTCATTTCTTTCTTGCATATGTGCTAATGTTATCGTTTCCTATTCACAAGCCATCTTCTAAACATGAATCGGTCAAGGAAGTGACACGCACTCATGTTGCAGCCATCTTCCCAGCATGTATACTGGTTGTTGTTTAGTCTCTCAGCCGTGTCCGACTCTCTGTGACCCTATGGACCACAGGACTCCAAGCACATCTATTGTTATGTTTCAGGTTGTGTTTATACATAAGTGGTTTGCCAGTTATTTCTCTAGGAACTGACCTGATCTGCTATGACTTGCCCATCTTGGGTGACCTTGCACTTTTAAAGCCACAGTTAGTTTCAAAATGATATATTGGTCTTTAGGTGGCGAGGAAAAGGTGTTCAAGGGATCCAACAGTAACCCGAAGTACATGTGTTCTTTTTTTGTTTGTTTTTTGGCATGATGATAATATACATAATGCTTAACAATAGATAAATATCTTACAACTTAATATGTTAAATTAGGAAACCAAACACTTAAAGCTACATAGAAATAGATGAAAGAGTTTGAACTGCTTTAGCATGACGTGCATGTCTACCAAGCGGTGTCATGTAAGAGGTCAGGACACTAGTGTAGTAAAGAAAAAGAAAAATCTGACTTTACTGTAACATTCCTACAATGTAGACCAATCATTTTTACTATAAAACTTTTTATGTTTTAAAACATGATCTTTTAAGTGAATTATAGGCAGCAGGACGGTAGTATTGTGCATTTGCTTGTTCTTTGTTTATTTGGCTATGTCATTGTGTTTGGCTCATCTCTGGCTTGGATACTTGCAGTGTTTTTCTTGCCTACCCAGCCAAAGAGCCTACAAGGAGTCTTTACAGGATGCTCTCCCAGCCCTGATTGGGCCTCCTTGCCTATTTTGCGTACTCAAAAGGAAAAGCATTGTCTCTTGTTTGTGTCCTGTGGCCCTTATCCCAGATAGGACTGCGTGTGCCATTCATTACTTGACGATGTGGGGGAAGATTGAGGAGAGAATAGTTTGTTTGCAGTGTCTCAGTTTACTTCCTTGTCTGTTTGATGTAAAAGCAATATACAGTACTCTGTGTTTATGAAACAAAATCAGGACAGTAATCCTGTGAGGAATCAGAGTGGCTGCTTCATTTCGGAACAAATTGCAACAAATATTTCATTGTTTAACCGACCTTTCAAACGCGATTTGTCTATATTAAAAAAAGCTAATAATGATGTGTAAGAATAATGTTAAAGGTCCCTTGGCCACATATACTAAAGCAAAAGTGTTGGAAAGTCTAATGCCCCATATGATAACGCTGGAATGAGGATGTTATCCATTACTGGACCCTTTAGTACGTTTAGTTTCATGTCTTTACTATTAGAGATGCTTAAAGCATGTATGTTTATCAACTATAATGGATACCTTTTCAGCTTATCGAGGTTAAAAAGTTGATCTTTTGGGGAAAAATGACACTACAATGTTCTCCACCATTTATCTTTTTTTTTTTTTTATGTGCTGCAGAGAGGTAGTTGCAGATATGCCATGGTCGAATACCCATTAAGCCAACTAGGCAGCCGCCCAGGGGCGCGTCCCTGTGAAATGGTTTCCGACTTAAAATAAAATGTAATGTTGAAGTTCATAGACTGGCTACTAGGGGGTAACCACCTAGAACAAGACCGTTAGTACAGGAAAAGGAACTTACACGTACAGAAAAGGCAAAAATGGATCCGTGGAGGATCTCCTCCACTTCACTGCCTAAAGGCTCCAAATAGGTAGATACGGTGCTGCCTGCTGCACACTCTACAACAGGGGTGCAAAAGTTTGGTCTTGGAGGGCCACACACAGACCTGGCTTTGAGGATCCCCCTGCTGTGCACAGGTAAGTCTATCGCTTTTTCAGTCATCCTGATGCCCAGAAAGAAAGTCCTCAAATCGAGGCCTTTGCATGGTCCTCCAGGACCAAACTTGTGCACCCTTGCTCTACAACAGTTTATAAAAGATGTGGGAGGTGCAATTTCACGATGACAGGAAAACACCTATTTTCTATGTAAGTTTCCTCATAACAAATTTATGTTTTTACCACAAGCTGCAGATCATTTGTTTAAATAGGTCTGTTTTATGACTTAATATATTCATATTTGTTTAAATACAATAAGATTTTGCTTTGTAAAATCTGGCACTTTTCTATACCCAATCATATTGGCTTCTATCAATTTATCAGCTTGGTAATCAAGGTCATAGAAGGGTATAGAGTTCTGTTCCGTGGCCTTATCATTCACCACCTCTGTTATTAATAGTAATTGTGTTGCACTGTCCGAGCACTATTTGCTGTGCACACACAATCGCATGCACTGTTTCCTGTTGCTGCTTATCTGAATAACTCTACTAAGTGACTTTCTCAGGGATCCCGCCTCGGTGTCATGTGAATAGGATATTCCAACATAGTTATTATGCGTTATTCAACCAACTCCCCAATGTGTGTATATAATTAAAGGCCACAAAATGTTAATTTAACAAAGTACTATAATTTTTGTCTGATTTATTGTCCTTCCCATTCACATTTTATTGTCAATTATTTTGTAATTAGAAGTCAAAGAGAAAAAAAACAGGTATGCAATATGACCTATGTAATAAACCATGGAGAACCAGTGATTTTGGAAGCAGTCTGGTGCCAAACGGGTTTTTTTATATTGATGTGCAGCTTTTTCAGATATTTAGGAATCTGTTTAGAGCAGCACGACTCTTCAGGAACCAGCTAGACTAGTTTGATTAATTTCACTTTCAAAAGTTAATTTCGTCTCAAAAGATTGGAGCCTTGCATAACATTTGAGGAGCCACTAACTTCACACTTCTTGGGTTTGTCCAACCCTACTATACAGATGACATGAGAAACTGGGATGCCTCCAAAAACCAGGAGGATTATTATTTGATGTTTTGATCCGAACCAGATGTTTCATTTCCATCTCTCTACTTCAACTACTACTACTACTACTACTACTACTACTACTACTACTACTACTACTACTACTACTAATCCAGCAATAAGAGCTAGGAGTTAGTATAAATAAAATGCATTTTGTCTGCCTCAGTATTATAGATATGAAAATGCATTTTATTAATGATGAATGTATTGACTACCACGGTACTAGGGGATACCGAGGTGGGGTCTTTCTTTTGAATAGTCTGTGTATTCTTGTCTATGTTCTTTGCTAGTGAACATCAGTCCTGCAGTAAATATAGACATTTTACAAGGCCATGTAGAAATGAAATACACTTAATAACAGGCACTGGACCCTAAGACTTACCCTATCTGAATAATGCATGGCACAGGAATCCATAAACTGTGATAGTTCTGCAACATTGTGTATGGCTGGATCCAAACGGAAGCCCTGTTTTCTTTCCAAACGACACTAGCAGAGTGAACGTCTTTGTACTCCGCTATAGCAACCTGTCAGCCTTGCTGAATTAAAGAGACAAGGAACAGAACTCTTTTTTCTTTTTTTTTTAAAGAACACATTTTTAACAATTTTAAACATTCAAAAAGTGTATTTATGACTGAAGCTCGTATGTTTGTTTGCTGGATATATATATATATATATATATATATATGTATATAAAATCAGAATGCAGTTTAAACTATATAACAGTTAATATTTTTTCTTGACTTTTAAACTGTGTGTTTTTCTCCTCAAGCACAGATGCTTATCTCTTCCTAACTGTGGCTATAAGGGCCAGCTCTGCCTGTTTGCTTGAGTATCATGAAGCTTGACACCAGGCTCGGCTGATGTCACTGGCCCGGCACCATTACATCATTAGCTCTACCCCCACTGCCTACACAGAGGTTACAGCTCTATTGTAACCTGCTTGCAGCTGTCCCATAGTCCCCTCCCAGTAACAGTGCATGAGACATAACACCACTTCCCCTTTACTGAGCATGCTCAGTCTGAAGCAGAACCTTTATTTTTAGTCCAGCAAACAGGAAGAGCTGACCACACACTGATAGACACCGCTAGAAAGAGATACACCGTTCTACTTGAGGAGAAAACGGATATTTTGAAAGCTAAATTACTTTATTTATTTTAAACTGCATATGATTTGTAATAGTCTATATACCCAGCAAATAAACATATGAGCTTTACTTGTAAGTCCAGTAGAGGGGTCCTTTAAATCCTAACAGGAAATACAGAGAGCATACTTTAGTCTGTAGATCTCATTGGCTGGTCGAGGACAAGGCCCCAAGAACAGTTACACTGAATTATTTTTTTATACTCTATGTTTATTTGAAAAAAAAAAGTAAATGTGTCTGTTTCCTTGCCCTTTCAGTTCATTTCTTTCATTGGACTGATATATGTTTGTCTGTTCTGTAGGTTGCATCTCAGCGTATTAGTTCTGTGGACCTGTCCTGCTGCAGTTTGGAGCATCTCCCCGAGAACCTGTTCTACAGCCAAGACTTGACGCATCTCAACCTGAAGCAGAACATTCTTCGACTGAGTCCTGGGTCTGCCCTGGAGGGGACACTTGATGACCTGCAGAGGTAAGTGCCATCAGACGCTCACATAGCACCATCAGAATAATTTCATGCACTAAATACAAAAACAAGAAATAACAATAAAAGGGAAGATAAGCGACAAACAAAATTGCCAATACAGTAGAATCCCGGTTATCTCAAGCAACCGGCATCTATTCCCCATTTTCAAAAAACTCCTTCTAACCCGGCATAACCGGCACTATCCGGAGTTTGAGACTAAAAAGCCCAGTTTAGGGGCTAACGCCTTTTTTAAAGGCATTTGGGGGGTTTAAGGGTCGCTTAGACCCTTAAATTTGGTGACTCCCGACTATCCAGCAACTACAGTTATCTGGCAATAGGATAACGGGTGTTTTACTGTATTAAATATTATATTCCTGTTTTTGGTATAGTAAAATATGCAATAAGTAACGGTCACATACTACATATGCCTGAAATGTTGGTACAGCAAAGTCAAAATTATTACTTTTCTCGAATACAATTAGAGTTACAAAAATAGAAATAAAAGTCAAATATCTCCTTTTTATTCATATTGTTTCTATGTTTGTTTTGTCATATTAGTACAATATATTGTGGGATTTTTTATTTGTTTTTTAGCAATGGGTCCTGTTTAAATGAATGTTCTGTGACCACAATGGATTTAAATTTACTTTCACACTGGAAGTTTCCTGTCCTCTCTATCTGTCATATTAAGTTATATAATTTGCTATCCTCTGTGGTACTCGCTGTGCCCACCTTAGTTGCTTGAGACAAATGAGCTGACTTGACTTAATGAGGCATTGGGCTTTATCTAGACTTCAAAATCTAGGTCATGGCTTAAAACTGTCCTTGAGAGAAATTGTCCAGACTTGTGTAGAGACCTTCGAGGGAAACAAAAGTGATTATTTTGTCTCCTGAATAAAACAGCAAACACTACACTCCCAGTTATGTGTACAAATATAAAGTATCCTGAAAATGGTAATTCTGACAGTATTTGAGTAATTATGTCTAGGAGAACTCTAATTGTGTCTGAGTGGATGTTTTTTTTAAAGCAAAACTGTAATATAAGCTATTTTTCAATATTAATCTAAATTAGATTAATAAAAGTAAAACTAACATTTGTCCATGTTGTTTTAAATATTTTACTCATGATTTATTGTTTATTTGCACATTTTAAGGGGAAATTAATTTTCAGTATTTTTGCCCATCGCTTTAGTAATGTATAAAACATGCTCTTTCAAATGAACAAAGTTTGAGACTACAGTGGCCGTTTTTTAAGTGGAGGTACCTGGACTATACCTAGGTTGAACCTCTACCTAATTAGGCTGAAGCTCAAATATTTTGGCCATATCATGAGAAGACAGGAATCCCTAGAGATGCTGGGAAAATTAGGCACATGAAGAAAGGGACGACAGAGGTGGAGATATATAGATGAGGTCATTGAATCAATAAACATGAGCTTGATAGAGCTCAGAGGGGCAGTGGCTGACAGATGTGCCTGGTGTGCTGCGGTCCATAGGGTCACAGATAGTCGGACTTGACTGAACGACTAAACAATAACAATATCTACACTATGCAACCTGACCCTGTGTGTACCTTTTGTCAAAATCTTCATTATTCTGTACTCATAGCGATGTCCATCAGCCTCTCATCAGAGAAAATTATTCAAGGGATCCTATGATGAACCTTCTTTTTATACGCTCTGGACAGATATAAATTAATTATGTTTTACAGTTTGGCTGCAATATTTCTAAAACGAGCCTTTATCACATTGTGTCTGCGTTTTCCATAAAAGATTGTGTGCTTCAGAGTGTCGTCTGTATTACGGTACGCCTTGTCCTTTGCGCTTCATCATGATTTATCATCTTGTACCTACACGGAGATGTTTAGGTGCAGTAAATTGTAATTAGTGCATTTCATTCGCAGTACGAAGCTGCAGTTGTTTAGATATCTCGTATTTCTTCAATAACAATCGGTCTGCCTTAAGACAACAGGATATGGCTGAGCAATAGCTGTAATATTACAAGATGCTGTGACTTCACTTTGATAGCTGTCCATTAATAAGTTGTGTGGGGGATAAGCGGTCTGCCCTGCCTCTCTCTGACCTGTCATTCTTGTTTCCTATTCAAACAACTGATCTAGATCTATTTTGCAGATTCTCCCTGAGGCTACTGCATGTTTCCTGGATCCCTTTAGTAGCAGTATATTTGCAATTAAAGGGCTAGTGTAAATGTCAGGTGAACGTATAGTCCAACACTTGCAAGAAATGTGTGTTTATAGTGCCTAGGATAAAGAGACCTGTAATAACAATTGTTTTAAATTAATATATATATGACTGTGTGATGGAGGTGTCACCACCTTCCTTCTTGCACATGGCTCACATCGCTCGTCTGAAGACCTGAATTAGCTGACAATAGTAGACCAATAAATGACTATTCAAATTGGCATTATAAAGTATATTTAGACTTCCAGTCCCTTTAATCTGACCGATCAAAGCTCTTGTGATGAGATTTTCCTCTCTATTGATGACCAAGCAGGGAGTGCTCTCTGAACACTGCTCTTGTTGTCTTTCTGTTGGCAGTTGTGCACAGATCTGCATCTATGTCTTTATTTTCCAGACTCTCTCCATAGAAATGTATAAGTTCACTGAATGTGGTTGAGATAATTGATAAAATCGTCCATGTACATCAGAAAAGTGTGTTTGATGGTGGTTTATTTTTATTTTTTTAAAACCACACATTTGTGGTGTATTTTTCTTAACGACCGATGTGTTAATGAGGCTTGTGCTGAGATCAGATTCCACCCATTCTCTCTACAGAGGTCAGCGCTCTCACAGACTCTGGATCTCACTCGCAGTTTTTGTAAAGTTTAGGTTTTGGCCTCACTGTCTATTTTCTAGCTATGCTGTTCATGCATGTTGACCCTTCATCTATGTAGTACTTATTCTCTCAGTAATCAGTATTTCAATGTGAACACTTCTTTCTTAATATAGATTTCTTATTGTATCCATCACCTTGTTTTCAAGATAATTCTATGGATTATATGTGCTTTATATGATAGATATTACTATGTGGTGCCATGCAGTTCATCCACTATGCTATGAATAGATTGTGTCCCTGCACCCACAGGTCCCACAAAAGCAAACACACATACAAACTGATTTTCAAGTCATTGTCCCAAAGTTTTCTATGATCTGAAAGGAATTGCAAGCTCTTAGGGTTGTCTGCCTCAAATACAAGAAGCATGTGAACTTGCTGTTTTTTTCCCATAACATGGTTGAATAGGTTGTTATAAAATAATGGTGGGAATGTCTTGCCATCATTGGTCAAAGAACCTTCTGAGAAATGTTTCTCATTTGGACATCCAGACTTCTTATATTACATATATTGATTTTCTTTTGATGTAATGTCAGATGATTTCCATTTATATTTGTAAAGTAGCTATAATTAATTTGTTACAACAATATCCAATGTATTTTACGGAGTTGAACATAATGCAATTTTGCCCTAATATATTTTGGCACTCTGGAGATCATGTAGCCTGTTTGTACTCTACACGGCTTATAGTTTAAATTTGCTGTGCCTTAACTCAACTGACCAGGAAATTATGGGATGATATTTTGTTCTACAGAAAAACAGATAATATTGATTTATTTGACTTTTCTGCGAATATGCGAGTCTCCTAAGAGTATGGGTGTCATATATGTTTGATCTATGAGGGTTGCAAACCACTTGTCCCCCAGTAGATGTGGCCCTTTATACTTTATAACTTTTGCTGATTTACACCTCTTGCAGTAGTACTTCCATACCCTTTGCAGAGTTATTGATCTAAGAGCACATAGACACTGCTAAATCATGAGTAGTTTGAGAAAAGCTATCACAAAAACAAGGCGCTGCCCTTTGAAAGACTGCTTCCTTCCATCTATCAGAAAGTGACAAAGATCCTTTCATTGCGTGTTGGCCGTCCATTCATTCATTCTTCTGTAGCTTGCAGACACAGCCTTCCTTCCTAACTCACTTCTCCTTCAAGATTCCCTGCTGTTGTCAAGCAACGGAAAGAGATCGGACTACACATGCACATTAAGCAGACTTTTATCCCTTGTCTTTTCATTCACTTCCTCCCGGACCTTTTTTAAGTTTTGACAAACGCTGAAGAATCCATATATGGCCTACTTGTTCAACCATTGATAAAGTTCTGAATTAAAGGGAAATTTGCTACCATTGCTCTGTGACTGTTTCATTATGGCTACATGCACCATTTGAGCAACAAATCCAAACCTCGCATTCTGCTCTCGCTATAAGCCTTCTATATATAACCTAGCCGTACCTTAGAATGAGCATTTAGAATTGATCCAGTCTTACACAAATGATGAAGCCAACTTTGGTTTGTTTTCTTTAGACAAAATAATAATGTCTATAAATAAGTGAAGGATGTCTCGTCTATAGGTGATTGTGATGTTGCTTTCAATCCTATGTGATGTATGTCACCGGTGAACGTATTCTAGTTGCCAGCCAATACTTATTGCATTCTTTTTTTGAATAAAAGTGCATTCTCCCTGATTCATTAAAGGTCTGACTCCTTTAAAGTTCTTAAAAATTGTCTTTATTTTTTCTTATTTTTTACTTTTGTTCATCACTTCCTCAAATTCCAGAAGTTCAATTGTAAGCTGTATGTTGCAGAATCACCGTGCCTGACACATAGCAAAACAGAATAAATGGAATTGACTCGCTAGCTCATGTATTGGTTTTACTCAATGTTATAGTGACATACATATATACTATGCATATTGGTGCAAACACTAAAACACTGAGCCTTTTCTCTGCTTGTGTGCTTACAGATTTACCAAGTTGAAGAGCCTCAATCTATCAAACAATAACTTGGGAGATTTCCCACTTGCGGTTTGCAGCATCCCAACTTTGACAGAGCTCAACCTCTCCTGCAATGCACTTAGATCCATTCCTCCAGCTGTGGGAGATATGAACAAGTGAGTATCAAAGGTGGATGGGTAGGATACACACATATATATCATAAATAGTACATTTGTGTTCACATTTGAATGTCTAAAACAAGTTAAAAAACCTGCTTCCAGCTCAGAAGTCTGAGTAAAATGGTTATTACACTGCATTCTGGGAAGCTGAGCAGGGACATGCAAATGTGCCCACAAATGCCTCGGTCGTCAATCCATAGCCTGTTTTAAACATGGCTTCCTTTAAGCTTATGCATGCTGTATTACACAGCTTTTATGCAAAGCCAAGGTTGGATTATACACAAGATGGGAATCCTATCCACGTACAGCTGTTTCAAGCTTACTGGCTATTATCAGCATGGAGCGGGATCTCAGCTTGTGTTGTGGATCTTATGAGTAGATAGTTCACCACAACAATCATTTATAATATGGTGGGCAAAAGAACAATAGAAGTCCTCCACCGTACAGTAGTACAGTAAATAAATAGTACATCTGTGTTCACATTTGAATGTCTAAATATGTATATATAAATGTAAACTAGAGGAGATACTAATATGGAAAAATACATTTTGCATGATTATTTTCCAATCTGTAGCACTTCCACAGTGTCAGAAATGTTGATTAATAAACCAAAACATACCATAGATTTTAATTCCTTGAAGTGTTTCTTTGCTGTGCTCAATGATAAGATCAACTCCTGGCACTGGATGCTATCTCAACTCTTATGAATAGAGACTTAGCAACAAATCTGTCTAAATTAACACCCAGCAGTACCAGTCTGTCAGCTCTGCCCATATGTGTGATGTCAACACTTCTAGCAGCAAAGTGTCCTTAATAAATTCTTCCCATCTAGGTAATTTTTGATCTTTCAGTAGGAATTCAATCAGCAATGCTTTGTCAGAAAAATAATTATAATAAATAGTTTAATACATATTTTATTTTTAGACTGATAGCTGAACATATAACAACACGTGAAATTTTTAATGTAATTTTTTAATTGTTTTTATTCAAAAATATTTGTTTTATTGCAAATCACTACTTATATTTTTGTAGTTTAGTTATTACTAACTTTATACGCAATAACAACTTTGTAATAGCACATGAATGTGCTATTATATAACATTGAGAATTATAATAAAGCAAAATGCCCCAGCAAGTCCAAATAGCATCAACTAATAATATGCTAAAAAATAAAAACTCTCGTATTTTTTGCATTAAACAAGTATCAGTATGGACCTGAGTTTTGTTTCCAGTCTAAAAACAGACAAAGTTATCCAAATAATATATGATCAATAACTCTAGCAGGCCAGAAACATAGGGAAGTAGCTATATGTCCTATGTAAATGGTTCTTTAGCTGTAATAAATCAGTTAGGATTTTGTCATGGGGATTAGTTTATGGGTAAGAGGGAAGAAAGGTTAATGCTATTGATTTATTCAAACAAATGCAGTTAATGCTTATTTAATAGCACAAATGTAATTTTTAAATCTCGCTTTGTATTTTTATTTGAAGTTTGCAGACGTTCCTTCTGGATGGAAACTACCTCCAATCACTCCCTGATGAACTGGGGAACATGCACCAGCTAAGTTACCTGGGCCTTTCTTTCAATGAGTTCACAGACATTCCTGAGGTGCTGGAAAAGATGGCTACCATGGACCGGCTCTGCATGCCGGGCAATGCTGTGACAGTGCTTCAGCTGCAGACACTACGGAGAATGCCACAGATCAAGCATGTGGATTTAAGGTACAGTGTGGAGAAGACCCACTGCATGTGACCTGAGAAAGCAGTGTGTGTAAAAGGACAGTGTCTGTTGTCCATCCTTCTAAATAATATATTATATATATATATACATCTCATCATCATTAAAGGGAATGTTTCATCTACATATAAACATACAAGTGTGTATATATACATTTAGGTGGAACGTGTCCTTTAGAGAACTCATGTAGCTTGAGAATTTATTTTTATATTTGTGAAGTATGTAATAAACTAACCACCTTAACAGCTGTATAAGTCACCACCATAAAAGCTCTTTTCTTAAAGGGACGTGGGAAGAATGTTTTTCTTTGTTGCATCATATAGATTATTTGATACTGTGTTCTCTTTTTTTAAAATAAATGTCTACAAGCATAAAAGGTTTTACTGATTTTCAGGGTTGACCTCAGTCAGCCAATAAGATTTAGAGACTGAAGTATGCTCTCTGTATTTCTTGTTCGGGACAATGAAATTTAAATTGATTTTTACTTAATATTTGTTTATGCAAAACACAACACTGGTAATATGTAAAACATTCTCTTTTAAATGCATGTCCCATGTCCCTTTACGTTTGGCAAAATTTGCTTTGTGTCATGGGCGATTTCATCGTTGATATTTAAATAAGGGTAATCCTACTGGGACTTGCTCCTCTATTCATTTTATTGTAAAGTGTCTTTTTTATAATACTGAATATAGGTGATATTAGAATTTAAAGTTACTCCCATTCCTCTCAGGTGTCTGCTCCTGTTAGGAACAAAATAGCTGAAACTAGCACTTACATAAAGACTTTGCCAAGTGGAAAACAGAATGACACTTCTACAAAGATTTTCTGAAAACCCGACCGGTGTGAAATTTTGCTTCAGAAATAGAAATGTGTAGAGCGTCCAGTTCTTCTTTGTAGGCTTGTCATGTAGGGGGAAGTCCTTCTAAGTATAGTGCTGGGGATGTAAATAGCCGGGCAGCCTGTACAGTTAGTCATGTGCAGTTTCAGCTGTCTTGAGGCTCATAGCATCTACAGCGTCTCGTTCTCCTGTGTCAGCTTTCTTCATGCATATTAAGGACGTTGGATGTTACTGTAACTCTGAGTGCCAGGGATTGCTTCTCTACTAGTCAAGAGCTAGCTGGATTCTAACAAAAAAAGAAACCTTACAAAGTGTGACTGACGTACAGTAATTGCTCCAGCCTGGGTCTCCTGGGAGCCTGTATTAACAATTACATAATTTGAGTTAAATTGTTGACAGACAAAATATTTGTTAGGTTTGTATCATGTTATTAGAATAGGAGAAAACCCAACATTGTCTTAGAAACTTGTAATGTCAGTCCATACTCAAAATTCATAGTTTATAGGTGTTAAAGGGCCGCTGTACTTTTGGCAAAACACCATATGTTTGTAAATATGTAACAAGCTAGCTGCATTGGCAATTGCGCAAGCCATGGGCATAAAAGCATTTTTAGGTAAAAGCTGGATTTTAGTAGACACTGCTTGCACCTGTAGAATCCCAGGTTTGTTTATCCCACTCTTCCTGCTGGTTTGGACCTTGATGTGGTGTGATCAGCTAATTGTTTTATTATTTATTTGTGGATGGGGGCGAGGATTCAGATATGCTTTTAGCATTTGGCCTTTTCACACCCAAGTATGCTTAGTAAAAGGTAGATTGCTTGGAATCCTTGCTTGGCCTCCTGTGTACCCAGCCTCTTGTGCCTGGAAAATAAAGTATTGCTACCATAGACGTATTGCTACCATAGACGTATTGCTACCATAGACGTATTGCTACCATAGACGTATTGCTACCATAGACGTATTGCTACCATAGACGTATTGCTACCATAGACGTATTGCTACCATAGACGTATTGCTACCATAGACGCATTGCTACCATAGAAGTATTGCTACCATAGAAGTATTGCTACCATAGAAGTATTGCTACCATAGAAGTATTGCTACCATAGAAGTATTGCTACCATAGAAGCATTGCTACCATAGAAGCATTGCTACCATAGAAGCATTGCTACCATAGAAGCATTGCTACCATAGAAGCATTGCTACCATAGAAGCATTGCTACCATAGAAGCATTGCTACCATAGAAGCATTGCTACCATAGAAGCATTGCTACCATAGAAGCATTGCTACCACTTGCTACCATAGAAGCATTGCTACCGTAGAAGCATTGCTACCGTAGAAGCATTGCTACCATAGAAGCATTGCTACCATAGCAGCTTCCATGCCCAACAATGCTTTTATGACCATAACTTACAGAGCTGGTAATGTGCGTGTCTTACATACTTCACGAGCATGAGAAGGTTGTCCAAATCTACAATGATCATTTTTACCAACAGGCTATGGAAATAATGTAAAAAGAGGTTTTTTTGATTGAGTGGCCATGCTATAAAGATGTGTGTTGCATTCTTTATAAACCGTGGATTTGTCATTATTAATATATTTAAGTTACAAGTTTGAAGATTGGGGAAAACTCCTCAAACTGAGCTTGATTTACAACTTGTGGAGCGAGTGGCAGATTGGCACGGATTCTAGTGATGTTGCAATTCAGTTTGTAGTTGGATCTTTTTTTTTTTTTTTTTACTGAACATGTTATAAAATCTGTAACCTGTGATGAACTTGCTTGGCAGATCTGAAGAACAGATGTTTCTAGTATACCGCCTAGGATGTAATCTCCCCCCTCCTTGAAGGATCTTATTTCTCTCTAAATAGTGTCATACCTGAAAGGGAGATCCCAGTGCTGCGTCCTCCAGGACAGATCTAGAAATTGCATGTGGATTGTGACCTCTCTCCTGAGACCTCCATGGTATTCACAGCATTCCAATGGCCGCCATTGGAAACAATTTAATAGGGATCCACTAATGCACTAAAATACTTCATGTCAGCTGAGATTTAAAAAGCTTGTGATTGGCAACCCATATCTACCTTCATTCTGACTGGGGAGTGGGCATTACATTCTTTACATACCTTACATTCCCCACAAGCATTTTTATGGAAACATTTCTCCAATGCGGTAGCCGGTTACAATTGATACAAATAGGTTAGTAATAGTTTGCATTCTTAAAAAATTAAATGTCTGCGGCTCTAGCTGAACACAGACAATATACAGAGGAATGGTAACAGCTGTTGGAAGATGGACTGTTAGTTATTACTGCAGGAATTAGGAGACACTTGAGTTGTTTGGTGAGATAGAAAATACAATCTAAACTTAAATCTTCAAATCTCTCTAGTAATATATAACTATTCTAAAAGTTGCATTGTTCAAAGAGGACGTTTCTCCCAAATGCAAGTTGCTCTTATATGAGCGTTCACATAGAGAAGTTCAAATATGAACATTTATCTGGGTTAGGCAAGTTGCTGAGAAACCAACAAAAATTAAAGGAACGCTCACACTTTAAAACTCGGCTTGGTTGGCTCTTAACCTGTCCTTTGAATGTTTGACACAATCCGCTCAGCATTCTGAGTGTCAGGGACAAAAGGGAAATTTCTGCTCTCCACCAATATGTAGGAATTACTGGCAAACTAGACAAGTTTCATAACTTGCACAGACATAATCTTCTCTTTGTGTGCTCTTTAATCTACAAGTACATTTTGGTGGACCTTGCCCTTTAATACAGTTCCAAAATCAAGTTAACAGCATTAGCAACTATTTAAAGCAGGAGCATTATTATTATAGTTTATGTGTAACGCGCCAACATATTCAGTAGCGCTATACATGGGTTATGATCAAGCAACAACAATAGCAGTATTAACACATTGCAAGATTGAAAACTCCCAAACTTACAAGCATAAAAACATTGTTAATCAAATTTTGATTTTAACAGACTTATACCAGAGTGGTTTATATCCCCTTATATTAAAGGGACATGGAAGCTTTCTGTACTTTACTAGGTATATAATATACCTCTGTTTAAATTTACTTTTATGTATTTATTAATAAATGCTTAAAAGTTCTGTTTTTACTTACTAAAATCATGGAAATAACATCTGCTTTGGTCTGCCCTCTGCAGCTCTGGAAGACACAGACTCTCTGTGTGTAGTACTGGCTTTGTAATGTTTCATACCAGTTAAAGTCTCTACAACATGCAGCAACATACTGACAAAACATGGCCACTAATTGGCTAGTTTGAGATGCTGCTCAGCCAGTGTATTAAACGCAGGTTTCAAAAAATGCGGTTGAGAGATAGTCTGTGAGTGGCTAGTACATTAAGTACCAAAAGAATCACTGTGTGCAGGAGCTGTGGGGGCAGACCTTTGCAGGGGCTGCTTGGAAGCTTAGAGTAAGTAAAAACAAAGCTTTTAAGCAATTTTTTATAAAATTATGTTTTAAATATGCAAACAAACATTAGGTAGTTGATTTTAAAAACAGGGAACTTTCATATACTGTACCTCTATAAAATAATTATAGACGGGGAAGTGTTTTGAGCATTTGGATCATTGTTATATATGCCATTTCTACCAATTTGTAGTGTGAACTAACTGAATTCTAGTACTCCTCCTGTCCATTATAAATATACTAGCGAATTGCCCGTCAAAAAATGACAGCAATGAAATTGTAAGGTAGCTAAATTAGTAAATGAATATAGTGTACCTATTTTGAAGCATTGTGATGAAGAGCTGGCAATCTGTGTTGATGTTGCTGCAGCATTAGTGGTGTGGAGCTGCTGTATAAGCATGCTGAATGTGTGCAGTGTAACACTGTGCGTGCGCGAGACCAAACCGTTAGCGTAGTCGTGTACTTCCGCATTGGTGTAAAATGGCGAGTAATGTGTGGTATAGGTCTGTATCGGAATATCCGTAGGTGTTTTGTGGTGTTTTGCGAGTTTAGAGTGCTGTAGCCTCGTTTTCGTTTTGTTCGGCGGCCATTTTTTCTCTCGCTTAGATTTTTTTTTAGTCTCTAAACTGTTTTATTTCGAGTAAAATCGAGGTGTAAGTTGCATTTTTGAGGTCCTGGGTGCTCCCTCTTGGTGTAGGTAAGTTTTTTATGTATGTGCTGTGTGTATGTATTGTGTTTTAAATGTTTGTATGTCGGCGTGTTGCGTCCGATGTGTGCGAGGTCGTAATGTGTGGTAACGTGTTTCGTACGTTGTTTGCGTTCCTCGTAAAATTTAGCGAGTGTCGTAATTTGTGTGTCGTGTTTTTTGAGTAGCGACGTGAATTTTGCGAGGGTTTGAGGCCCTTGCCCAGTGACCTCGCCAGCAACTGAGTCCCTCGCTTCGCGAGGGGCCTCAGTTGCTGGCATGGAGCGCCTTCGGCGCTCCATGCCAGCAACTGAGGCCCTTGCCCAGTGACCTCGCCAGCAACTGAGGCCCTCGCTTCGCGAGGGGCCTCAGTTGCTGACATGGAGCGCCTTCGGCGCTCCATGCCAGCAACTGAGACCCGTGCCCAGTGACCTCGCCAGCAACTGAGGCCCTCGCTTCGCGAGGGGCCTCAGTTGCTGGCATGGAGCGCCTTCGGCGCTCCATGCCAGCAACTGAGGCCCTTGCCCAGTGACCTCGCTACGCGAGGGCCGCGGCTCGCTGCGCGAGCCCGCAAGCGTGAGCAACGACTCGTACGCTCACAACTATATATGTGATGTGGTTAGTCATCTGCTTGCTTTGTTTGTCTGATTCATGCCTGCCCACATCTCATGTCCTACTATTTTACATAGGATTTCTCACTATTAGTAATGTATCTGGGGCTTAGCTGGCAATGTTCGTGCTCACAGCTGTCATTACTTCTTCTCTTGGCTTGTTTTCACTCATTATTTGCCAGTATTCCATCTTTGAAGTGGAAATGAATTAATGTTTTATAGTGTGAATTTGTTCAATCTAAAGCAGGGGTGTGTTTCTGCCCAGTATAGTACATTGAAATATGTTGGTATATGCACAGAAATGTCTACATGCAGTGATATTTCTATCTGTAAGTGTACATGACACTTATTGACCTACCATATACATAAACACTTATGATTTTAGATATAGAAAGAGAAATGAGGAGCTGCAAGTGGGGGTGCACAAATTTGAATGGCCTAGGGCAGCATAAACATAATTACCCCCATGATCTACAGTACTACCTTTTTGTGTATGTTGAAATCATTCATTTAAAATGGCTGCTAAGACCTACATGTGCTTGTTGAAGTATGTTTATGTATGAGGCCTAAAAAATAGAGGATAGCTGATACTACAGATTTAATCTAGTTTGGGATTTGCACTGCATCTTTCACTCCAAAGAATTCTGGTTTGAGGGGAAATAATGCACAAATCCACCTAGAATTTAAGTGTTAATACGGATAATATGAAAACAAAATAAAGCAACAGAAAGTAGTTTGTAGCGGCAATTGGAAAAGCATTCGATGATTAGGATTTTATGTTTTAAGAAATGAAAAAATTATCTATTTTATAATTCTGTTTAAAACTTCTTTAAAAAAAAGACTGTATAGACAAATAATCTAAAATCTTGGCTGGGTAATATAGGCAGAAGGACAATATTTTACAGAGTTAGTTAAGTGACCATAGGTGGTGTCTCAGGCCAGAAGACTTGCAATGCTGAGACATTATCGTAGCTCACATCATCTTCCTGACATGTTCCAGCTATTGCTCTGCACTTGATGTCTTATTGCTTACTTCTCTACTTAGCCTAATTGCCCCATTCTTTACAAATTGCACGTTACCATTCAAACACTGATTACATTACTATGATTACATGACACAGGCAATTATTTTTGCAGAGCTGCAAATGTTCTGCGCTAATTCTTTTCATTAAGTCTGCAGAAAATTAGTGGTATAGTGGGAACTGTCCCTGGGGTAGATAAGCCTCTCTGCGTCTTATTCTTTTGTAAGCAGTTTCTGGATTGTGTTGGGTTACAAGTCCTGCACTGTCATAAACCCAGAAAGAGATGGGGTTGTGGGATTTCTAACCTCTATTTACTTGGGGCCTCATTCAATTGCGATTTTGACAATTGAATAGCGCTCTAAATAAGCACATAGCATATTTTTTTTTAAAGAAGTTTTTAGTTAGTGAAGACCTTGCTTTTGGATAGATGTTTACTAACCAAAAACATCTTCTAAAAAAATATGTTATGTGCTTATTTAGAGCCTTATTCAATTGGCCAAAATGCAATAGAATGAGGGCCTTGGTGTGTATATTTAACTAGATATGGTTCTTTTGCAAGATAAAATGTTTTATAACTTTGATCATATTCCCATTTTGTTGTTACTTGCTTATACCCATGCTGAGAACTATATTTATTATTCTAGTAGTATGACCTCTTAACTTGTTATAGAAGACTCCATTTTGTGTACTAACTGTAGTTTGCACAGCAATACTATATTAGTATAGTATAATCTTGAATAAGAAATGCCTCCTTGTTTTTCAAGTTTGTGTAAGAAAACACAAGGACAGCATGCAAGATATCTTTTCATACTTAGAAGTCACTTTGTTTAACCCGCTAATAGACAATATTAAATGAAACCAAACAAAGGATAACTTATTAATATGTATTATATTTATTATTAATTTATTAATAATCGCATGCTACAATTCATGTTATTTCTCATTTATATTGTGTATGATTTCCCCATTAGTAGCCTACGTTTAAAGGACTGGTTCATCTGAACACAAGTATTGGTATGTTTAGGTGTGCTCTTGAACCAACGTTGGTAGAATATAACATTCTGCCAGTATTGGCACACCTTACACCGCTTTAGACTTGCTTAGACTAATTGTTCAAGTGTTGAAACCTTGCCTATTATAATTTTATATTCATTGTATCCCCATGTAGGTTGAATGCAATCAGGTGCTTACTGGTGGATGAAGCAGATTTTCTGCTTAACATAACCCATTTAGACCTACGGGATAACAAGATGAGCGAGCTTGATGTGACCACTTTAAGCAACTTGGAAGTCCTGCGCTGCGAGAGAAACAACCTGACATCCCTCAAGATCAGTGGATATTTCTTAAAGGCTCTTTATGCTTCATCAAATGGTAAA
Source organism: Discoglossus pictus (assembly GCA_027410445.1). Taxonomy (NCBI): domain Eukaryota; kingdom Metazoa; phylum Chordata; class Amphibia; order Anura; family Alytidae; genus Discoglossus; species Discoglossus pictus. Next base: position 185,298,575 of record CM050166.1, on the reverse strand, counting down.
GTTGTATTATTATCCTACATTTGTAACGCTCCAACATATTCCACAGCGCTAAGTTATATATTTAGGATACGTACTCTACTGTAATAGTAAAACTTTACAGAGCATCAGGTGACTCCTCAGGTTATCTGAAGAAACAGGGCATAGGTGCCATCACCCATGAGGGAGAGGACATCCTGACTCAATATGCACTCTTGCTTCTCTATAAGAAAGTCATTTTAAGCAGTTAAATCTGTATCAATTATTTTATTTCTCTTTGTGATCGAGTACTATGATTACACGAAGCAGGCAATTATTTTTTCAGAGATGCAAATGTTCTGCACTAATTCTTTTCATTTTTTTCTGCAGAAATTTAATGGTATAGTGGGAATTGTGTCTGGGGTAGGAAAGCCTCTCCACCTCTTATTCTCTTATGGTATTTTTGGAGCCGAATAATTATTATTAAATTGCTTTTCCTTATGATTACAGGCAGATATAGTTTAAGTTGAGATTTGGATATCTACATCCTCAAACACTAGAGTGTGAAAGTCTTGGGAATATTAGCCATCCATCTGATTATGGTATAATCTGGTTTTAGTCAGTGGTGTTTAGATTTTATGCTTCCTTGGCCTGCCCACTGAAGGCGATCCCTCCCACCTCACCCCCCAACTATTAAAGCAGAATTAAATTATTTGATTTGTATATAATGTTATATACATATATATTACAGGTATTCCACGCTTAAAACTACCCCTTTGAGCTCTGATTTGCTATAGCGCTCTTTTTCCCAGTAATACCCCACTTAACACTAAACCTTGCGATTTAAAGTTTTTGAGCGCCAAATCCCATTTAGCTGTCTGTGCGCTATGAGGATAAAATGCCCCATTTAGCACAGTTACACACATACACACATACATACATACATACATACATACATACATACATACATACACACACACACACACACACACACACACACACACACACACACACACACACACACACACACATACATGTATACAAACGTCTGTGACGTCGTGTTAGCTGCAACATGCCTATGGTTTTAGTGAAAGATTAGTAAATTGTCACAATCTGCAAATTTTAAAAGATAGATAAAGAGGGGACTTTGTGTGGGGAATGTTTGTGAAGGGGAGATGCATCTTCTAGGATGTATCCCTTATTGCTGGTATGAATGCAGGTTAAGAAAACGTTTTACTAAGGATTGCAGCTAAGGATTCTGGGTGGTGGTGATACTCTGCCTTTGCTGCAGCCAAGGATTCTGGGCAGTGATATCCACGTAATATTCTGTACATTTTTAAGACATTCCTATCAATATAAAACTGATTTATGAATCTATATTTATCAAACTGCAGCAGTCATATAGTATCATGTAAAGAACTGTAAAATCTTCCTTTTGGTACAAAATCATCATTTTTTTTTTCTCTTCCTGCTAAACCAATCGCTCCTTCTGATCTCCTTATGAGGCAGTTCCAGTGTCTCCCTCAGACTGCAGGACTGATTGAGGGTGTTAGTATTGAGGAGCTCAGTGTCCTGCCAGCTAACGCTGTAAATAACTAAACAAACAAAGTACCCTTTTGTGCCATTGTGCACAGGAAGCCAGTCCGGTTTTTAAGTGGGTTCTTTCCACCATTTCTTGTTGCACCAAAGTAGAATATTTCTAGAGCTCTTAATCTCAGCTGTAGTCCCCTTTTACTTTTCTTTTACAGTGTGGTAGTTTTTGTCTCTCTTTTGTGGTTTAGTGAGCAAAACCAGAAAATCATTTATGAGATGACTAGTTCTCCGTAAGAGAAAAGAGGTATTTCCTCTTTAATTTAAATGTGTGAGAGGCAGATTTTATGAAACATGTTTTTTTTTTACAATTTCCCTTTGTAATAGTCATTCACATTTTTATAGAAGGTTTAATTTTAAAAAATAAATAAAAACGCACTCACAACTGGATGTATGACACTATGGAAAATAATTTTAAAAAGTACAGATCTTATTTAAAGGGATACTGAGCACCCACGTTTGTCAAGCTTTTAAAAGAGGAGGTTTTCAAAACTTTTTTTGCTTGAAATTGAGTCTTATCACAGACTCTTTTTTTAGAAACACCAAAGGCCAGAGGTTCTAAAGCTGTGATCCACTAGTGGTCCGTGAGCTTCTCCCTGGTCGTCCATGAACAACTGGGATTACAAAGAAAATCTAATCAAATGAATTAAATTATTAAAATACATTAATGAGTGGTGCAAAAGTAACTATATCTGAAGTATCATTCTTTATAAATACACAGGCTATATTATATAGTGCATTGCAGTAGTTAAACAGTAAAAAATTAAGCTGTTTGTCAAGTTCCCATCAAAATTTGTAATTTGTTCTTCACAAAAAAAGTTGGTAAACCATTGCTCTAAGCTGCTTGGCTGAAGCTGCTGCTATCAGATCCGTATCTGTCATATGGACAGTGCTACAAAGCTGCATTTCCAGTAAGTGGTTCAGTCTTTGCAGCTGTTACTATTATTTTAAAGCTGATCTTTTAAATGCCTGATAGACAAATATATAACTTAATGTCAGTATAGGTGATGCACACCCCCATAAGAATAGAAAATACCTCATTATTTAAAGTAATATCGGAGACCTCAAGCGTTTTTATCTACTATAGGAGTACACATTCACAAACAGGGCAGATTTTGTGGTTATTGCTACATAAGCGAAGGTGATAATTATAATGCCACTTTGTTGGTGTGATCAGGCCTGTTATCAGATAACCTGTGGTCTAGTAACCGTTCCACATTAAATCTGCTGCATGCCATTGAGCCTTAATAAGATAACCTCTGCTTTAATGATATACGTGTATTTGCTGTTGCAGAGCTTACTAACCTGGACGTGTTTCCAAACCCTTGTTATCTCGCCTTCATGGATATTTCCAGGTAAGAAGCCGTAACTTCTAGATAGCCATGTCAATGACTTCTGTAGATGATTATGGACCAATGCACTGTAGTTCAAATAGGAATCTTGATTTTTACTGCCTTTTTTAATAAATACAAATAGTAATTTTATATTTTATATTAAGTAATACTATAAGCTGATTTACATTAAGTACGGTAAGCAGTTTCATTTATATGCCAATGAACATTTTTGTTTTCTGTGCAAAGTGTTTTCATACTGCTTTCTACAAAAAACCCTAATATTTTAGATCATTTTGAAGGCATTTTGAACAGCATGCAGTTCTAAGTGGTACTAATTACTTTGTATATATATAAATAATTCATTTGTGTTTGGTGGAATAAGCATGTTGCTTACGGAGAAACTTATATTGTACGCTGGTTCGCAATTTGTTTTTACATGCGGTTATGGCTCTGACTTTTTTTATATATAGTCTTTTTATTTTTAAAAGATAAGATAGAAATGACATATAAACTGTAAATCTGTGGTTACAATGCTTTTAAAATAATTATTTAAACTAAATAAAAATATTAATGTAAAAAAGGGATTCAAACCGTTATATCCATGTTTAAAAGTTGTAGGCTTTACCAAAGAAGTCATCCAAAAATTAAATTGGGCTGGTAAAAGCTTGCCTAATTTATCATAAAAAACAGTGGCTTTATCTTAAGGGTCACTTCTGTGTTAATGTGGGTTGTTTCTAAGCAGATTAGTGTATGCTTTTGTGGTTTCTTTTGCTCTTTCGGTTTGTGTGAGCGTTAGGTATAGCTGTTTTTAACAAATGAGAACAACGTATGTAAGCATAGAAATACTTTATAACATGTAAAATGCTGAAGAGCGAAGTCACAAAGTCTCTTGAACCCCTTTAACGTTTAGGAAGCTCCTTGCTATGCATGACTTGCATTACTACATCTCAAGTGCAGTTTAAGGTCAGACTCTGCATAAAGTGCTGGACTGCTCCTTACATTGTGCCTAGCTGACGGGAAGGTATTTATCTTCGTAGGTTAATGTATAGCTCAAAATGTGATTGAGAGCCATATAAAGGCCAAAAGTCATTGAGAGCAATGTGGCACGTCAAATACATGGCAAAATACTGACATTTTGTTCTAAATCACTCTGGGAGTATGATTGTGGCACTAATTAATGTGTTTATGAGCTTGTGCCACAGCAAGTGGTTGATGTAGGAATTTACTGAACAGTAATGCTATTATGTATATGTCATTACATACACTCCATTATTATAATACGGCATAAAAACTGGTAGCAAATAAGACCACTTAGCTGACTGTGCTCTAGGCCTGCCTAGCTCAGAAACACAGACCACACGGACACCTTGAATAGTCTGTCATGACCCAACTGTCTTATCTCTATCAAACATTTGCTTGAAATTACTTGTTTTATTGGGAAGTTATTTAATGCATTCAATATCCTTTAAATATAATTGCATGTCCTCCTATTTTATCTTTGCAAACGTTTATTTGCAGCTGCGCAGCAAGGTGATGATGAGTGCATCACATATTATAATTGTCTAACTGCGATTCGTCGTCACGCTTCAGATGAATCGCAGTTAAACAATTATAAACTGCTGCGCATTGCTTGCGCGCAGCGTGGCCCAAGAGCCGATGAAAGAGTGGGGAAGAGTGGGGGTAGAGGCACAGAGGGAGAGTGGGGAAGAGGGGAGGGAGAGTGGGGAAGAGGGGAGGAAGAGTGGGGAAGAGGCACAGAGGGAGAGTGGGGAAGAGGCACAGAGGGAGAGTGGGGAAGAGGCACAGAGGGAGAGTGGGGAAGAGGCACAGAGGGAGAGTGGGGAAGAGGCACAGAGGGAGAGTGGGGAAGAGGCACAGAGGGAGAGTGGGGAAGAGGCACAGAGGGAGAGTGGGGAAGAGGCACAGAGGGAGAGTGGGGAAGAGGCACAGAGGGAGAGTGGGGAAGAGGCACAGAGGGAGAGTGGGGAAGAGGCACAGAGGGAGAGTGGGGAAGAGGCACAGAGGGAGAGTGGGGAAGAGGCACAGAGGGAGAGTGGGGAAGAGGCACAGAGGGAGAGTGGGGAAGAGGCACAGAGGGAGAGTGGGGAAGAGGCACAGAGGGAGAGTGGGGAAGAGGCACAGAGGGAGAGTGGGGAAGAGGCACAGAGGGAGAGTGGGGAAGAGGCACAGAGGGAGAGTGGGGAAGAGGCACAGAGGGAGAGTGGGGAAGAGGCACAGAGGGAGAGTGGGGAAGAGGCACAGAGGGAGAGTGGGGAAGAGGCACAGAGGGAGAGTGGGGAAGAGGCACAGAGGGAGAGTGGGGAAGAGGCACAGAGGGAGAGTGGGGAAGAGGCACAGAGGGAGAGTGGGGAAGAGGCACAGAGGGAGAGTGGGGAAGAGGCACAGAGGGAGAGTGGGGAAGAGGCACAGAGGGAGAGTGGGGAAGAGGCACAGAGGGAGAGTGGGGAAGAGGGGGGAGAGGCACGGCACAGAGGGTGAGTGGGGAAGAGGCACAGAGGGAGAGTGGGGAAGAGGCACAGAGGGAGAGTGGGGAAGAGGCACAGAGGGAGAGTGGGGAAGAGGCACAGAGGGAGAGTGGGGAAGAGGCACAGAGGGAGAGTGGGGAAGAGGCACAGAGGGAGAGTGGGGAAGAGGCACAGAGGGAGAGTGGGGAAGAGGGGGGAGAGGCACGGCACAGAGGGTGAGTGGGGAAGAGGCACAGAGGGTGAGTGGGGAAGAGGCACAGAGGGTGAGTGGGGAAGAGGCACAGAGGGAGAGTGGGGAAGAGGGGGGAGAGGCACGGCACAGAGGGTGAGTGGGGAAGAGGCACAGAGGGAGAGTGGGGAAGAGGCACAGAGGGAGGTGGGAGAGACACAGAGGGATAGGTGGGAAAGAGACACAGGGGAGGGAGATGGGGGGGGGGGAGGGGGAAAGAGACACAGGCCAAGGGGGAACAGGCACAGAGGGAGAGGGGGGAAGAGGCACAGGGGAGGGAGATGGGGGGGGGGGAGGGGGAAAGAGACACAGGCCAAGGGGGAACAGGCACAGAGGGAGAGGGGGGAAGAGGCACAGAGGGAGAGGGGGGAAGAGACACAGGGGGGAGAGATACAGAGGGTGAGGGAGGAAGAGACACAGAGGGAAGGGGGGGAAGAGGTACAGAGAGAGGGGGAAAGAGACACAGAGGGAAGGGGGGGAAGAGGTACAGAGAGAGGGGGAAAGAGGCACAGAGGGGGG